>OY723255.1:1983752-2242476 GCA_963210315.1 Rhynchopus euleeides
CCAACGACGACTCACTCAAAGTGTGGTGCACAACCTCCCTCAGCTGCCTGCGTACTGTGCAACTGGAAGGCAATCCCACCTCACTTGCTGTGTCACAGCCAGGTGATGTTGTTGCAGTGGCGTCTCGCTCCGCTGGCACCACCCGGCTGTACTGCCTCAGCACAGGTGAGTGTGTCGGTCAGTTGCCCTCTAATGCCCACTGTTCTGCTGTCGCACTCAGCCTCTGCGGGAGGTGGGTCTTCACACGAGAGGCCCAGAATTCTGTCACTGTGTGGGCTGTGTCTTCTGTGTCGCCCTGAGGGCAGTGTCTCGTAACCCTGTTTCCCTCGCTGGTGTGATCGAGAGAGTGGAAGCGATCAACAAGTACAACCACTCTCTCTGAGATCTCAGAATTCTACCTCACCCCCCTTTTCCCGTTTCTATCCTCCGACACAAACAGAGACTCAAGAATTTTGTTATTACAGGGGGGGGTCGAATAAACGTACTTAGTTGAATAGTAGTACTTAGCCGAATAGTAGTACTTATTTTTTTGGGGCTCTGGGGCACGTTGGGCCGTTGAATACAAGTACTTACTTTGTCCACCCGTTTTTTTGGGAACTACCTACCCCCCCCCGTGTTTAAGTCCCCTATCCATATGATGTGTTTAAGTCCCCTCGGCGGCCAATTTTCCCGAAGGGACTTAAACACCCCGGTCTAGTAGTTTGGTTGGGGGGCATTTTTTCTCGATTTTTCCAGGTGTTCGTTGGCGGACCACCAGGATGTGAGGCACGTGTGGAGGCCAGGGAGGGAGCCTGGGGGCTTCGGATACCCGCACGTGGCCCGGACTGCCCCGCAGGGGGCAGTCCGGGTCACGTCGCTCGTCCTCATCCACAGCCTCGCTGTGTGCGATGCAGGTCGTGCGCCAGCCCCTCTTGTCGCACTGGAGTCGGGAATCAATTCTGCGGCACAGCGGGGCTGCTAGCAGTGGCGAGGGCCGCAGTGTGCCAGTGCTCAGCGCCCTCGGATCCCCACGCCACCCATACTGCCACCCCCAGCTGGCCCCGCCTGAGCCGTGTGTCCCGTCTCCCAGGGGAGAACGTCGGTTGGCCCAGGGGACATGCCATCTCCCATGGGACATCTAGCGGAAAGCTTGACACCTCCCAGGGCTGGCATCAACCCCTGAGGCACGACATCTCTTGCGCTTCAGGCCCCCTTGGTTGCTTGCCCTGCAGCTTTGGCAGCCTGACCACCCCAAGTCAGTGGTTATGGGCAGTGCTTGGCAGAGTAGGGTGGCTCTGAAGTAGTGTGAGAGGCAAAGGGGTTTGAGGCCCCAGCACCCAGGTCCCCAGAATCTGTCCAGATGTGCCTCGGAATCGATATAATACGGTTCCCTCAGGAAACAGGTGGCAGGCGTGTTTAAGTCCCCTCCGATGTGTTTACTGGGGGGGGTCGAATATAAGATGTACCTACCACCCCCCGTGTATATGTCACCCCCCAAAAGGGGTGTGTTTATGTCACCCCCAGGCGGCCCTGGCGGGAGGTGACATACACTAACCTACCACCCCCCGTGTTTATGTCACCCCCTAAAAGGTGTGTACATGTCACCCCCCTCCCGATTTTTGCACCTGGGGGGGGTGACATATACACGGGGGGTGGTAGGTACATCTTATATTCCATTTATATTTTGGGATTTCAAAGGAGGATCCTTGAAATCGGTAGTGGACAGTAGCGGACAGTAGCGGACAGGGCGGACATTTCCTTGTGGAAAAAGTGCCCGAAAAAAAAAATTCGAAAAGGTCCCCCTTACAGAATTAGCCTTTTTTCAAAAAATCGGAAAATTTCGGACCGCAATTTGTACCCAAGAAAGTGCCGAATTTTCGGACTTGGTCCGATTTGAACGATTTCCGTGCCTCTTGCAACCCCCATGAGGGGCGGCTGCTGTTTCGGGTTCTTCCGGTGGTACATGCTGGGGTGTCAGGACAGGGAATCCTGCTCGCTGTACCCGGTGATCCCTGACGCAGCCAGGAAGTGGAGAGCCTTGGAACCCTGGTTGAGGCCTGTAACACCCGGCCTTCCTGCCACTTGTGGCATTGTGGAGTGGAGGTGGATATGGAGAAGGTTCTCTCTCCGTCCGGCCGAGCACAACCGTCCTCTCCAGCCAGGGGTCATCTACTTTCCAAACAAGGGCCAGGAACATGCTCAAACAAACCAATTGATCAGAAAATCTGGCTTGCCGTGGAATCATTGAGCATTGGGGAGTGGTTTGCCCCCTTGCTGCGTATGACATGTCCATTTTTGACGATTTTTGGTTGGTGCGTGGGACCTTTCGATTTTCATGATTTTTTTCGGAATTTCGTGGGGACTGGTACCCCATTTGAGGGCCAAAAATCTCATTTCCGAGGCCTGGGAATGGTCGCAGTGGCCTCAGATGTCCAAAAACGTTCAATTGACCTCTCCTCGAAAAAAAATTCGAAAGGTCCCCCCTACTGGCACCCCGGATTAGGACATGTCTCTGGGGGTGTCCGGGGGCATTTTTGGCCCATTTTTGGCTGGGGAAAATGGGCCATTTTTCACGATTTTTTCGATTTTTTGTCCGGACCGGCACCGCATTTGAGGGGCAAAAATCTGATTTCCGAGGCCCGGGAATGGTCGCAGTGGCTTCATTTGGCCAAAAACGTTCAATTTACCCTTCCCCAAAAAAAAATTCGAAAGGGTCCCCCTACAAATCGCCGGTCTTAGGAGCAAAAAATTTGGGCACCCAGATTTCAAAAATTTTCAAACTATTTTCTGGACCAAAAATCAAACTATTGAGGTCCTGGCCGGACATGTCCGGGGGGGGGGGTCAAAATTGGATTTCCCGAATTTCCGGGTCCGGACATGTCCGCCCGGACATCCGGACACCAGAAAATGTCCGCCCGGACATGTCCGCCCTGTCCGGGGCGGACATTTCTGGGTGTCCGGATGTCCGCCCGGACATGTCCGGGCGGGAAATTCGGGAAATGTCCGGGGGGGGGGGGGGGGGGGTCAAAATTGGACCCGGACATCCGGACACCCGGATTTCCGGCCCGGATATGTCCGCCCTGTCCGCCCTGAAATCGCCTAAGGGGCCGGGGGAAATCCAGGAAATTCGGGAAATCCAGGAATATGAAGAATCCTCCAAAATACATCTTATATTCAAGGTACCTGGGACCCCCCGTGTATAAGTCCCCCCCCCCTTACCCCCGTGTTTAAGTCCCCCCCTGGGGGTCTGGCAGGGGGGGACTTAAACACAGGGGGGCCTAAACACGGGGGTGGGCTGGTCTGGAGGGTCATCAGGTGGCCCCTAGGCCCTCCAGGTGCTGTCAGAGTCGAAAAGTGGACTTTTGGCACCCCACTTTTCGACTCAGACAGCACCTGGAGGGCCTAGGGGCCACCTGATGACCCTCCAGACCAGCCCACCCCCGTGTTTAGGTCCCCCTGTGTTTAAGTCCCCCCCCTGCCAGACCCCCAGGGGGGGACTTAAACACGGGGGTAAGGGGGGGGGACTTATACACGGGGGGTCCCAGGTACATCTTATATTCGACCCCCCCCAGTAAGTCCCCTTGGCCCCGATTTTGACGTTTGGATAGGGGACTTAATTCGTAGTACGTTCGTAGTTAAAAACCCCTTGGGGGTGTGGTTTTATGTACCCTTTTGGGGCCCTTGGGAAACCTGAGTTGTGGCTCTTCAGCCACCAGGAGGGACACAGCGTGAAGCAGGCACCTGTGCCTGCCTCACACCGCGATTGACATCCCCCAGTTGGAAGCTTTGCTTTTCCATGACCTTTCCTATCCATGGTAAGTTCCGGGTTAGTTGGCTGGGGAAGTCCCGTCGTTCTCGGTGAGTCCATGCTGAAGGTATATCCGCAAGGGGTTCATCCCGTACGCGCGTGGGGCGCACCCCAATCCCCCCTGTCGTACAGCAGCAGAACCCCCGCACAGACGGCAAGCCGCCGTGCGCAGGGGACAAGGCCATGTCGGACACGAGCGGCCCCCCTGTGGGGTCGTAGAGGGCACACTGTGCAGTCATTGTATCCCAGATGCTGACGCCCCCAGATAGGCGACAACGGCACAGAGTCGCCGTCACCCATGGCTGCCTGAAGGTGGCTAACCACTCCTTCAACACAACCTGGCACAAGGGGGGTACGATCGGGTGAAGTTGCGGGACTCTGTGGGAGCGCAGAGATTGACCCATTGGAGGGTACTCCAAGAGCACTTAGGGGGTCTTCGCTGGCCGTTATCCTCCGTCAATCTCCGTCAGTTTTCAGCTAATTCAACAGGAAACTCACTAAAATGCACTGACGGTCACCCCGTAGCGAAGACCCCCTTATGGTTTTAGAAGTTCGCAGCATGCCCCTCACTGAGGCATGCTGCGAACTTCTAAAAAAGACTTCACTGGTCTCCTTCGCGAGCCGCTGTCTGAAGGAAACAAAGTGCATGTGCGACTGAGATCAACCCAGTGAGGAAACGCCCCCCTGTTTCCAGAAGGGACGTACTGTCTTGCGCAATGCGGAAGCTGTGGGAACGGACAGGTGCGGAGTGCACCTTTAACCTGCGCCAGGGGGTGCTGTGCACCAGGCTGCGTGCATGTTCAAGCTGTCCTCCGTGAACACCGGGTGGTACAGGCAACGGGTGCTTCTACAACAAGATGCGCTATTCCTCTACCGCACGGAAGCTGCCCTGGGGGCCCGTTCCTTCCACGACCTGGTCCCGCCAAGGACAAGAGTGCTGACAGACACGTGATGACCTAAAACAAGCCGCCTCTGGGCGAGGGTGGGCGAGCGTGGGCGAGGGCGGGCGACGGTGACCGCACGAGGGCGGGCGGGTGGTGGGCCAACCTGGGGCCCCGCGGTAGGTTCGCCGCTCGCTCGTCATTTCCTCCGCCGCTCGATCGCCATTTTCCCCTTCCACTGCACTTTTCGGAATCCGTGCGCATCATGGTGGGGTCATTTTGGTGGTGCCAACCTTCACCCATGAAGTACAGGTCTGGTTCAGGCACTTTTGGAGGTGACTATGAGGCAGCTCGCCGCACCCCACCCACCCAGCGGGACCCCCCTCACGGATTTTCCAAAACCCCGTTCTTTTGAACGTTTGGGATCTGTGCAGATCGTGGCGGGGTCATTTTGGCCATGGGGTGTCTGTCCCAAATCCTGCAGGGTTGCGTTGCGTCAACACCTTGCGACCGCTGCCTCCAGACCCAGTGCTGCCGCGGTTTGGTGGGCTCGATGGGTATACTTTGATTGGTTGGATTAGCTGTGGCTGGTCCAGGAGGACTGGCTGAAGGTGTTGATCGAATGGCCGACGACTGGTAGTCACTCACGGTGGAACTGCAGGAAGAAGCGCGTGTATGCTGCGACACTGGCAAGGACGTCCTGCTGCCGGGCTGCGTCTCTCGTGGCGACAAACAGGTCAATAGTGCTAACCACTGTTGAGGGCGACGGCACGTCCCCGACAGCGTCTACTTCCCGCCCCACATACAGCATGCACTGCAGTTCCACATTCCCTCCCACTGGGGTCCCAGGAATCATCACAGAGCCATTTCCAAGGGGAAAACAGTTGCTCACCAAGGCAAAAAACACGGTTTGCCCCCCGGGCGGGATCCCGGGCGGGCCCGGCCGGGTTCCGGGAAATTCCGGGATTCCCGGGATTCCCGGGATTTCCCGGCCGGGAATCCCGGGATCCCGGCCGGGAAATCCCGGGATCCCGGCCGGGAAATCCCGGGATGACCCCGGGGTATCCCGGGGTCATCCCGGGACCCCCCCGGGGTCAGGTGTAGGTGGGTGGTAAGATGACTTGAGAGTTTTGCACATTGCACATTGCACGCTGCCGTTGCCCCCTTCCCCTTTGCGATCCACCCGATGTCATTAGTTTTTGCTGGACCCGACTATTTCACCTCACATATACCGCACGTGACTTGGACCCCACAACCCCGCCCCGCCCCCCCCCCCCCCCCCACGTAACTGCGCCGCATACACACACCCGGCAGAGAAACCTTCCACAACAGCAAACATGCACCGTACTCTTTTGTTACTCCTCATTTTTTTTTCCTTCCTGCTCGTTGGTGATGCAGCACCAGGGCAGAAAGGAGGGAAGAGGGCGAGGGATGATGCGGATGACGGCGACAGCGATGGCGACGGCGGCAAGAGCCGCAAGCAACCTCGCCGAGGCAAGGCGGAGGTAGCGGCCCCGGAACCGGACCCCACCACTGACAACGACGACGACGACGACGACGACGACGACGACATCGACGACGCCATTGAGGCGGTGCTGAAGGAGGTGAAGCGGAAGAGGCAGCCGCTGATCGATTTGGCCGTCGCTGAAGGGGTCCTCACAGAGAATGAGAAAGCCCCCCTCATGCCGAAGATCGCCCGCCAGTGTTAGGGGGATGCCTCTGGTCAAGGCCTTTTCACAAAAATTGACCCACGGCGCCGAGTTGGGCCGTTGGTTCCTGGTTGTAGCTCGGTCTACGCCAGGTTCCACACCCCGTCATCGCAAAACGTACGCATACACAGAGGCAAAACACAACAGCCTCTGTGGTACGGGAGCATGGCGGGAGGAAATTTTGCCTTTTGGTCAAATAGGCACCCTTTTGTAATCACTTGACCCGCAGGGTGGCTGAGTCTTATCAGACAGGCCGACCTACATGTTGATCAGTGGAACCACACAACCTGTTCAACCTGCCCCCGGGGTGGCTGAGTCCACCCCTGCCGTAGCGTAAGATAAGCCTACGTCGACCCTCGTCGTCCTCTTCGTCGTCCTAGGACTGTGGAGTTCAGCAACCAGGAGGATGCGGAACTGCTGTGAGCTGCACACTCTCTTGACACACCTGCACGTATCTGCGTTACACTCGTGGTAACCCCGAACCCTGTATTTATACAGGAGACTTCCATCTGGGACAGTTTCTGTTCCAGATGAGCTTTGACAGTGGTAGCCATCTTTGCTATGGAGCCATCGTCATTGCTATCGTCGTCACTCGGACCCATGAGCAGTGGATACAATTGGTGTGGAAGGAGAGGGTGCGGTTCTGGATCAGCAGGTCTGAATCTGAAACTGGGGACTGAAAGCCATAGGTCTGAGATGACCTCGGTCCAAGCGACCTGAGACTGAGAACCCCCGGGATTCCCGGCCGGACCCCGGCCGGACCCGGCCGGGATTTCCCCGGGATCCCGGCCGGGATTTCAAAATCCCGGTCCCGGGCCCGGAATTTCCGGGCCCGGCCGGGGTTTCCCGGGATCCTGCCGGGGGGCAAACCGTGAAAAAAGGGCAAACAACATCGCACAAAATCAGGGCAAAAAACCCACACCCCACACCCATATTTCGTAGTACGTTCGTAGTCAAAAACCTTCTTTTCTGCTACACCAGGGTAGGTATCTCGTTTTTTTTGAGATTTTCTTTTTGGAGGACCGCCTGCCAGTGGAGGGGGCACACAAATCCGCAAACTTTGGGGCAAGGAATGGGGACAAGGTCTATTGGTGCCACGGGTGCACGGGCCCCGCAAACCCAGAAGCTCATGCGGTCCAGAGGCATCAGAACCACTGCTGAAGCCCGCCGCGCATTCCCCTCAGCTACGGCGTCCGCAGTCCCCACCACCACCGAGAAGATGTGAACGGATGGCCCCAGACAAAGCTCACCGTAGACCTGTGACATCCACCAACAGGGCCAATATCTTCGGCTGGTGTCCGATATAATGACGACGTCCGATGATTTCATCTGCTCACGGAATGCCTCAAGAGGATGGGCCACAGCCAGGCGCTCCCCGGCCTTCCTTCAACGAAGTGATCCGGGCCAGGGCACGCAGCAGTGACCAGCGCGCCCCTGGTGGACCAAATAGCCCCGCAGAGCCCCTGCAAATAGTGTTTTTCGGAAAAGTTGAATAGACGTACTACGTACGTCTATTCGCTCGCAACGTATTTTATACTTTTTTGGCGAGGTCGATTTAGGCCCGCCCGTTCGCCGAATAGTAGTACTTAGTACGTATATTTGACCCCCCCCCTGTAAGCACACTCGTGTGAGCGGAAAGCGCCCCACCACAGCTGCAACCAAACGTGCTCTATACACTAACCCCACCCTTCATCAGGCTCAGGGTGTGATCAGTTCAGGGTTTTGTGTGTAGAAGCGTCAACGCAACAAACAAAAGGAAATTCATCAGAGCGGTTGTAGCTGTGAAGTGATAGGGCGCTTTCCTACCCCCCCCCCCCCCCCTATGCCCCGGATACAGTTCCCCCCTCGGATCCTTTGGACCCCATGGCTAGTCCTACGGCGTGCCCCACTCCTTCTCCGCTGATAACAATAGAACTATCTGCCACCACACCTGTATCCTGTGCCCCGGAAGACAGTACGGACGCGCTGGGTCCGAGTGGCGAGATAGGGCAGGCACCTACAACTCTGTGTGCAGGGTCTGAAGAAGAGATTGAAGGTGCGGTTGCGGATCACACAACTACAAACACTGCTTCCACTCAGCATCCGGACCTGCTCCCGTCCTCCGTTCAACAACCGGGCTCTGCCCTTCCTTCCAACACACACGAGCACCATGTTACAGCCCCGATGGACGAGGCTTTGCTGTCCCCCCCCGCACCTACAGGTGATGGTGCTACTGATGCTGCGGATACATCTTCACAGGCAGTTTACTCCTGCCCTAAATGTCACAGCACGGTCACGAAACAGGGAACACTATTCACTCAGGCGGGCGTCGCCATTCACCTACGTACGTGTCGACGCCGTACACCACGTCTCGGCCTTTCTGTTCAATACCCTGCACTTGCACAGACGTTGGACCACGACCTCCTTTGACATCAAGAACCCGTGACGATCCTCTCGACGAGTTCATCCCGACATCGGTTCGTGTGCCACATTTGTGGCTCTACCACAAATAGTTCCCCTTTAAAAGTGAATGGCCTCTCTAAAAATTTTCTTCTTGGACGAACGCGACAGGACATTTTCCAGCTAATTAGCCTTCGGCGGTCATGGGGTCTGGGCCTCCCCATCCCCACTGGGGCCACTTCAGCCTCCCGAATCCGCGCGAAACGGCGAAATTCGGACAGAATCAGTCCAGAACAATTTCAGGTAAAAAAGATCGATCAAAAAGGTGAAAATTGTAATGGTGCCCCTGATTTACCCCTTTTTCACTACGCACAAACTACGCAATCTGGGGGGGGGTCTCGCTTTTTGGTCCCCCCCCAGTTTTTTTTGGTCCCCCTTTCTGTGTGGCTACTGAGACAGGACTGGAGGCACTGCGCTGACCGAGCAAAAAATTATTGCCAGAACTCACTATACACCGTACGAAAGAACGCACGACATGTGGGGCGGGACTCCAGAAACACCTGGGCAAGGTTGCCCCATGCCCAGAAACACCTGAGAAGGAAGTGAGTTCCAGGAGCCGCGTAGAACACCCTCGAGATTGTGAATGATGATACGATCACAGCCTTCAGGGCGCTGCGAGGTGCCACCCTGAAGGTGGCCCTTGACATCAAGGAGAGCGTCGGCCGAGGGGTCGACGAAAAGCTGAAGAAGGCGCTACTGGCACTGGATCCCGCGGGGTATACGGAGGTCACCGCCACACAGGCAACCTCCGCTGACAACGTCCAGGAGACGTTATCCGAGGGGATTACAACGGCACTAGAGATCTGTGTCACGGGATCCAGGCGCCCACTCTCCCTCGACGGTCTGGGGATTGTTGTTGGGTATGGTGTCGTTTCCTGCAGCTGCAAAAAAGCGTAGCAACTGTGCTTCCTTCTTCCTTAATGATGCGTTGACGCTTCCACCCGGAGGAGCTGAAGCAGGCACCGCTTAATGATGCGTTGATGCTTCCACCCGACGAGCTGAAGCAGGCACCGCGCCAAAGGGCACCCCCAAAGAGACCTGCAAAGACTGCGTCGAAACCCGCACCGAAGGCTGCCAGCGCTGCAGCACCTGAAGAACCTGCAGCACCTGCAGCACCTGAAGCGCCTGCACCCTCACTGACCCCGGAACAGCAAGAACTCCTTGAGTTTGGGGTCCCGGCATAGAGACAGAGAATGGCTGAGTAAATCAAAAAATGAGACCCCCCCCCCCCCTTTTCACTACGCACAAACTACGCAATATGGGGTCGTCAGGGGCACCAGTCAGTGACTGTAACATTTTATTTGGAGTTGACATATTTTTACCCATTTTCCAGAAAATGGCCAAAATCGCGGACTTCTCGAATTTTCGAGTTTTCCCCCCTGGTGGGAACATGCTTTCTGGAAACTGACATCATCAAGCACGGACACTCGTGAAATGATCTTCAAGAACCCTTTTCACGGTAAAATATAGCTGGAGTCGTGCAGGATCATTCGTGAAGAAATACGAAAGGTAAACGAGAAAAAGTTTTTCGTTGATCGCACGACTCGTGAACCCCAAAAGCGCCCTATCACTTCACAGCTACAACCGCTCTGATGAATTTCCTTTTGTTTGTTGCGTTGACGCTTCTACACACAAAACCCTGAACTGATCACACCCTGAGCCTGATGAAGGGTGGGGTTAGTGTATAGAGCACGTTTGGTTGCAGCTGTGGTGGGGCGCTTTCCGCTCACACGAGTGTGCTTAAAAAATAAAGACTTTTCTACGCATATATGCGTAGCTCGGTCCTAAAGGGTTAAAGCGAGTACCTACCACCCCCCGTGTATATGTCACCCCCCCCAGGTGCAAAAATCGGGAGGGGGGTGACATGAACACACCTTTTAGGGGGTGACATAAACACGGGGGGTGGTAGGTTAGTGTATGTCACCCCCCGCCAGGGCCGCCTGGGGGTGACATAAACACACCCCTTTTGGGGGGTGACATATACACGGGGGGTGGTAGGTAAATGGAAAATTTCAACAATGCCGAAAATCGAACTTCTGTGTACCGTTACACACTCCAACACGCCCAGAGGGTCCCATATGCGTTGCATCTGCAAAATTTTAACATTTGTCCATGATTTGTCACCTTTATTCAGGGGATAAGATAGGTCTGGTTTTCCGGTTTTCAAAACCAGGGTTTCCCGGTTCCCGGTTTTCTGAAAAAAAAAAAAAAGGCCGGTCTCATTTTTGGCGTTTTTTTTGTAACTTTGGGACAGTAAAACAGTCAGAAAAAACGCCAGAAAAAAATAGAAAGTGACCCCATCGTGATCCGCACGGAGCTCAAATAGTCCAAAGAAGGCAGAGAAGCGGAGAAGAAAAAATGGACCTAGCGGGTGGCCCGGTGGGGCCCGGTGGGTGGTGATGCCCTCGTCATGCAGGTCTCTTCTGTTTTGAAGTTTCGAGATCCTCCATTGTGTGATGGTCCCGCAGAACTGGCACAGAACCGTCCTCCGTAGGGATCACACCGAGCCTTCACATGTCAGGTGTCTGACTGGTGGCACCCACGACACACCCACACCCCCACGCGCCTGCAGGCATACTGTAAGAAGATATGTCAAAGCGGAGAGCGCATCAGGCCCAGCTGGGCGCGTTTGGCTTTGCATCGCAGAGGGCGGTGCGGGGGACGGTGCAGGAGGTGGGCGGGCCGCAGTATCACACTGGGTATGACCAGTGGAAGGCGGGCAAGTACCCCGGGCAAGACCGATATGCCAACTTGCACGCCTTCCTCTGCAACCAGTGCTCGATCCGCGGCTTCAGCAACCACCAAGCCGCCTCAAACAGGCACCTTGTCGCGCTGTGCAAGGCATTCGATGCTCTTGCTCGCGCGGACGACGAGGTGGCACCTCATATGAGGAAGCCCCTGAGTAGCCTCGTCAAACTGGCAAAGACAAAGGCAGACGAAATGCCGTTGGTGGAGAGCGAGGCCGTGCCGGCGCCTGCCCCGACACAGCAGGCCCCAGCCCTCGTCGCAGATCTTGCGATTGCACGGCAAGTTGAGGTCGAGATGGCAGCTGATGATAATGCGGAGAGATCAGCTGAAGCTCTGGAGGCCGCGATCGCCAATGAGCGCCAACGCGCGAGGGGCTACACCACCACCCCCGTGCGCAACTCCAACGACTGCCTGTACCCTTCCCTCCACAAGCACGAGGTCTACGCCTACGTGGAGGCAAAGTTGATGGCGCAGTACGCGGGGCCCGTCGGCTTGGATGCGCCTGCCGAGCCCTTCCCCCGCGCCAGCGAGATGGTGCATGTCCCGGAGGACATCCAGGGGGACAGCCGGGTGATGGGAATGCTGCGCGAATCCCACGCGTGGGCAAAACCCACACCCGAGGGGCTGGCGTGCCGCGCTTGCTTTGACGCAAGCAAGCGCGGTGTCTTCGTCGGGCGGTGCCTGCCATGGAATGAGGTGAAGAGCCGCTTCACCTCCCGCGCGAAGGAGCACACCGAGGCAACGAGACAGAAGCACACCGAGAAGTGGGCACAGTGGCTGGCAAGAGAAGACTCGGTGCGCCGACATGGGACTGCAGGAGAGATCCGCTCCACAGCTCACCAGAGGGCCTGGGTCAACTCTAAGGTGAAGCAGCTTCAGAACACCGAGATGCTCTGCCGCCTGCTGCACGACGTACAGTACTGTTGCAGCAACAACGAAGCCCTCACGACGACCCTCGCATCCCTCCGCGTGCGTGACAGCTACACTTCCCCAGAAGTAAAGTCTTTCAATGCTACATACCACAACCTCACCTCGAACACAATCTACGACGAAGTAGTGGGTCTGATGGCAAGCCACGCCATGGCGGAAGTGAAGCACAAGATTGAAAGATCCCCGTTCGTATCCATCATCACGGACGAGACGCAGGATGTGACACGCCAATCGCAATTTTGCATCCTGATCCGGGTCATCGACCCAACCACCTTTGATACCAACGAACTGTTCTGGCGCATGACTCCGCTGAACACATCACAGACTGCGACAAACATCACAGATTTCTTGATTCAACAACTCGACGACCTTGGCGACGGTTTCTGGAACAAGATGCTTGCGTTTGCGTCGGATTCGTGCAACACCATGGGCGGGAGTCGTAAGGGTGTTCAGTTGCAGGTGAAGGTACGGAAAGCACCGTACTCCTTCTGGGCGGCTTGTCGGGCGCATGCACTCAATCTTGTTGCGATGCACACTGCCAAGGACCACCCTGTCATCCGCGCAAGCTACGACCTTGTCTCCAGCACGTTTGCCTTGCTGTACAGGGGTGCTGGGAATGGCACAGGCAAACTCCGGTGCTTTCGGGAATGCATGTCCGCTTTGGAGAGGATCGATGGCTTCGGGTTCTGGCGTGAGCGCGACTTGTGCAGTGTTGGAGACACCCGCTGGTGTTCGCATGAGCGTTGTGCGCAGAGTCTGACTGACTGCCTCAAAGGGGTGGTCATGTGTATCAACAAGCTGGATCATGAGAAGGCAGTTGCCCTGCGTGCGGTGTACCAGGAGAGCAGCACCCTCGTCGGGTTATTCCTGATGCGGGAGGTGATGCACTGTCTTGGCGCCTTCTCGCGGTGCATACAGCATGCAAGCCTGTGTTTCGGTGATCTCCCTCGCATCGCGACACACTATGCATGCAAGATCGGAAAGCTGTTAGAACGACCCGACCTGTCTCCGACCTACGCATCCTGCTGGATACTGATCAATGACGCCCGGCCTTCTTGCCCTCCCATCACGGAGGAGTTCGTGGCACAGTATCACGAGCAGTACGCAAAGCCCTACCTCCGTACCCTGAAGGAGGAGATCGAGGGGCTGATGGATGACTTCGGGGTGCTTGCAGCATTCTCTGTGTATGATCCCTGGTGCCCCGACTTCGACAACGCAGCAGCAGCGGCACAGAAGCTCAAAGCACTTTGCGATCATTTCTGCGAGCCCAAGGTGATGACATTTGAGGATGCCGACGGGGTGCAGAAGGAGACGGAACCGAGTGCACCGTACTTCCCGGCCGAAGAGCGGGGTCTGCTGGAGTTGGAGCTGGCCAACGTGCGAATGAAGCTGAAGGAGACCGCACAAACACAGGAGGATACCCGCAGCCGCAGATTCAGCACTCTCATCAAAGCATTCTTGAAGAATCAGCTGAACCGTCTCGCCTTCCCGCACACCTCGCGTCTCCTGCAGATTGTGCTGACCATCCCCTTGTCGACAAGTAGTGCTGAGCGGATGTTCTCCAAGCTCCGCATCATCAAGAACAGGCTCAGCAACCGTATGGGCGACGCCAAGCTGCAGAACACGCTGGCCATCTGTATGGAGGGTAGTGTCACTCCGGACGGGATTCCGGAAGCGGCGCTCCGTCAGTACGTGGACGCATTCACATCGGAAGAACGAAAGCTCAGCTACTGTCCCTTCGGGGAGCTGCGGGCGGCACAGCAACACGCCACTGCTGTTCGGCAGAGCCTGGCACAACCATGGTGGGTGTGATCCTGAGTCGGTTGGTGCCGGGGCTCGTGCGCCCCCCCCCCCCTCCCCGCCGGCTCACTCCGCCGCCCCCCCCGCCCCCGTCCTCCTCCCTTCCTCTCTGCTTCCCCCTCCCCTGACCTCTTGCCCCGCCCCTTAGAGCATTGTTGTTTGTGTTGTGCATGTCTTTGTGCTAAGAGTTCGTAGAAGAAAAAGTAGAACCTGCTGCGCTTGCCCCACCAAGCAGCCTCAGTACGACAGGACGCGCGCAGGCACCGGGCCTCTCAGATTCTGGGAGGGTTTGCGCGGGTCGCGCGCGCCGAAGGCGCGCGCGAAAAATTTTCAAAACCAGAAAAACCGGGAAACGGCGCCAGAAAAAAAGTCTATCTTATACCCTGCCTTTATTGCGTGATGTGAAAAAAGTGCCCATGAGTGGTACCTGTGGGCACTTTTGCCACCACCACAACCAACACATTCCTGCAATGGATGTGTCCCCAGGGGGGTAGGCAGGTGTGAAATCAACGCAGATTACACATATTGGAGAGGAACTGTCAGAGAAGTCCTATTGTTGCGGTCGGTGCCAGCTTCTGCTGTAACTCTGTTGGCAGCCTGCCTGAAGGCTGCCACAGCCCCGGCCGCTGGCTGCCACCACCCACAAAATCAAGTACCATCTCGATACTTCCTCATGCGTGTATCAGAGCACATTCAAAAACGTCCCCGATGATGTTTCCCTGATGCCTGCGACCAACAATTTTGTCAAGGGGTCCACTCTCGTATGATCCGGGCTACAGTAGCCCACTGAACGCCTCTACCGCAGCGATGGTGCCGTGCCAGCACAATCAGCAGGGTCTGATCACAATGCCCCCCTCGTCCTGAGATAGGAAGAGATGGATGTGTGTTCCCAAGAGGATACAGGCAGCCGAAGATGCTGCGTGCAAGGCACATGGTTCTCCAGCTGCAGCAATAAGGTCGAGCGATGAAAGACCCTCTCACGAGCCTCAAATCAGTGACCAGGAGGGAGTGCCCATTACAGCAGGTGAGGAGGGCTGGCGTTATTCAGGAGTTCGGAGAATCGCGCGATTGACCCCTCTTTCACCATCCACACCTCCCAGTCAGTCCCCTCCATCACAGAGGCATGCAGCAAGCGTGTTCTCACCAGGAAAAATATGACGGTACGTGTCCTAGCCACCCCAGAATGGGGCCCAGGTACCACTCAGGGGCACATTTTTCCGGATCACATCTGAGCGACCCAGAGAGGGTCGTCCAGGCTGTGGGATGCCCTGGGGGGTGTTTCTGGGGCGATATGGGTGACTTTTTCGCCTCGATACCATGCTGGGGGGTCCGATTGGGGCATCTCAAAATTTTCCATTTTACTCGCACATATGACCCCCCCTACCCCCCCCCCCCCCCCCCCCCCCACGAAGCCCCCCCTCTCCACCCCAGACGCATCCGAGACTGGATGCATCCCCCCCGAACCAACTCTCAGCCCCCCCCCCCCCCCCCTGTTTCCCCCCTCCCCCACAAGCTTCGTAGTACGGACTGCTCGAAACGTAGACACAGCCAGCAAGGCTGCAGTGTGGAAAAACCTGCCTCAACCCAGCCCATGATAAACCGGCCAACACACAAGAGTTCTACACACTTCCCCACTCACACCTCCCCCCCTCCCCCCATACACTAACATTGCGAGAAGGTGCTGGGAGACTTGCTTGTTGCTTCCGCTCTCTCTCGACAACCAATCCCTCCCCCCACACAGCGAGGGAGGGGACGGGGACGGGCACGAAGGGCGCGCCTCCATGGAGACGCTCGTCAGACTCCGCCGCGAACAGCGGCGGGTTGAGTCTGAGCTACGGCAGATCCCGGCGTGCGACACAGACGGGATTGAAGCGGAGGACTTGCGCGACGCCGCGGAGCTGATGCAGTCTGAAGAAGCCGGGGTTCTGGCCAGCCTCCCCCTGGAAGAGCGCAAGGTGACTGAAGGGCTCCTCCGTCGCCTTGAAGAGGCCCTGGATGTGCTGGACTGTGTCGCGGCTGTCCCGATCCGGGTGGGGCCCGCCGGGCGGAGGAAGGCGAGCAGCGCTGAGGGGGGGCGGAAAAAAACACCCCCCTGCCAGGACAGGTGTTCTGCCAACCTGGATGCTGCGAAGGCGTTTGCCGACGGGCGGCGGCAGATCCTATCTTTCATTTCAGGATACCACAAGGAAGCTTCGGAAGCATTCGCCTTCAAGGTGAGTGACGACGTCTGGTGGAGGCTGGCGGCATGCCTCGGTGCGGAGCTGCAGGAGTCCCTCAAAGACGCTCTCCTCTCCACGCTAGAAGGCTTCTGCGGCGACGCGTCGAAGGGGCGGCTCCTCTCCGTCACCGCAAAGCTCAGCTCCGCATCCCGCCCCACCTTCACCCCGCCCCTGCAGGACGTCCCTCATATACTCGAGGGGCACATCGCATCCTATGCCGCCCTCGTCGGGGGCATCAGCGTAGACCTCTCCTCCTCTTTGAGCATCGAACTCCATCCTTCAAAGGAATGCATCGCCAGCTCCACCCCAGGCCCCGGTATAATCCACTCCCGCGAGGTGGTCTCTGCAGTGGAGGACGCAAAGCAGGTGGTAAAAAGGGTGTCGCAAGACCTGGTGGAGTGGGCCGTGTCTCTCGAAGAGGAGTTCTCCCACATATGGATGCGCTCCGACGACCTCCGGGACATGACCCCCGCGGAGTGTGAGGCTGTCATCGCGAGGCTCTCCCAGGCGGATCCACCTCCAGGCGGGTGGGGCCAATCCGCACCTCTTCCATCTCTCGCGGGGATCGCAGCCGACGCACGCCCGCTCCACGAGGCTCTGAAGACAATCCTCGAGGAGGAGGTCGTACGGAAAGCCTCCAGACGGCAGCCATCCCGCGACTCCGCAGTTCTCGCCGAGGTTGAAGCAGACTTTGAGGAGGAGTGCCTCCCTCTTTCCCGCCCGGGCACCCGGGGTGGCCCGGCCGGGGGTGGCGGCGGTGGTGGTGGGGGGTCTCCAGAGGAGGAGGCCCCGTCAGCTCCGGGGGTTACGGGGTCCTCCCTCGAAGAGATGTACCGGCAGCTGTACAGCCCGCCGGACCTCGCGGGGTCCGGAGGGGCGCGGAGGCACCAGAACCCGTTCATCGAGAACCCGCCGGCGGAGCTCGCGGAGCGGTGGGCCGGGGAGAGGCGGAAGCTGGTGGAGCAGCACCGGCACAACGAGACGGAGATCCTCAACAGGCACTCCCCTCTGGCGGGGCCACGGGAGGGCGGGGGGGGGATGCAGCGCGAAATGGAAGCGCGACAGGAGCAGCCGCCGCCGCCTGCCGCCTCCACCCAGCCTGCCGAGGTGGCGGATCCACCAGGGGTGAAAGATGCTGCTGCTGCTGCTGCTGCTGCTGCTGTATCGAGGAGTGCTGCTGTAGCAACGCCCCCTCCCAGCGCAATGCAGAAGGCAGCTCCTCCGGTGCCGGAGGTGGGGTCTGGCGGGGCAGATGAGGAAGCGCGTCTGCAGCGCGAACAGCGGGATGCGATGCGGGCTACCATAGAGAAGGAGCAGGCGGCGCGGAGGGAGGCCGAGGCTGCGAAGAGGGCAGAGGCGGCGAGGGCTGCGGAGGTGGCGGAGGCGGAGGAGAGGAGGAAGAGGGCGAGGGAGATTGCGGAGGAGCTGGCGCGGAAGGACGCGGAGGAGGAGGCGGCGCGGGACGCCGCGGTGCAGCGGCGGCGCGCGTCAGAGGAGGACCTGCTGAAGAAGCGCGTCGCGCAGCACCGCGATGTGATTGCGGGGGAGAAGCCGGACACCCCGGAGTTCGAACCGATGTGCCCGGCCTCCTCTCTCCGGGATGTCTACCGCGGGTCCTGCCAGGCCCTGGGGATAAAGCCTAACTCAGGTGTCATGCGGATCCTGCCCGACGCGGCAGGGGTTCACGTGTCAGATCTCAACCTGGGGCTGAACTACATCGGGGTGCGCGGGGTGCAGCCCCTCCTCGAGGTTTTGAAGCGGAACCGGGGGTTGCGTGCCCTGAACCTGCAGGATAACAACCTGGAGAATGGGGAGATCCGTGCGTTGGCGCACCTCCTCATGGCGACGCCGGGGGATTCGCTGACGGCGTTGAACGTGTCGAGGAAGTATGGTGAAGGGGGTGGGGGGGTGGAGGTGGAGGGACAGAGGATCTGCGTTGATGCTCAGGTTGGGGAGGGCGTGGGGTCATCTGGTTTTGTGTGGTGTGTTGGGGTATGCATCGGCATGTATGCCATGCAACGCGCACACCGGCGGTGGGTGAGGTTTCGTTCCGTGGGGTGGGGGGTGGGGTGGGGTGGGGGGGGGGGGTTAACCCACCCTAAAAAGGTGATGAACGCATACGGGTGGCATGTGTGTCACGCACGCACAACGCAACACATCACACACCTCCGGCAGCCCGATGAGTCTTGCTGGAGGGTCGGCGTTGCTTGATTTGCTGACGAAGCAGACGAATATCACAACGCTCGAGATCAACGGCACGCTGATACAGGTACGCCGGAGGCAAATGTGGCAGGGCGGTGATTCTGCTCCCGCGGGAGATTTCCCACCAGTGTGGTGGGGTTCTGGGAGGGGGTGGGGTGCAAGCTGCCGATGCTCATGCGGGCTGTGTGATGTCTGGACCCTACAACCCTACATATACCCCACACGCCGACATCCACACAGCCTAAAGTTCTGGAGCGCATCGACGATCAGCTGCGCCTGAATGCTAAGCACTCAAATGAATCCGCTTGACCCCGATGCGCCAACTCACTGCTCGCCGCCGAGGCAAAATGCCTGGCACGCATTCGAGATGGTGAGGGGGCTTGGGGCTTCGGGTTAGCTGCTTTTGTTGGTAAGGCCGCTGCCGCCGCCACCCCCGCCCGCCCTGCCCATCAATATATTGCGAAAATCTCAACGCCCCGCGGACACCGCGTGGCGCGTTGGGGGCTTTTCCAAGCCCCGCAGCGTGCTGAGAGTGCCATAACCAGCCTTGTTCGTTGCGTTTGTGCGCCAAACCCCAGAATTAGCGAAGATCCACCCCTCCTCCCCTCAGGGCCCAAGCCACATTCCTCTTTCCGGTCAGTATCCTTCCTTTAAAGTAAGGCTTTCCTCTCCCCACACCCCACACCCACCCGAAAATCAAATCAAAAATAACAAACGAAGGAAAGGGCTGATCTACTACACCTCTCTCTATCTCTCTCTCTCTCTCTCTCTCTGGGTCTTCGCTACGGGGTGGTCGTCAGTGCATTTTGGTGCATTTCCTGTTGAATTGGGTGAAACCTGACGGAGATTGACGAAGGATAACGACCAGCAAAGACCCCCTACTATGTTCTCTCTCTGCTGTGCCCGAGTGCACGGCACATCAGGCACCCCCTCTGCTTTCCCCCGGGGAGGGGGGGGGGGGGTCTTCGCTCAAAAGTGCAGAGAAAGCGAAAAAACCACCCCTCCCCTCACAGAATGGCAGGCAAACTGACACAGTTTGACACAGAGCGAAGGCCCATCTTTTAACTTGTTGTCGAGAAGCTCTCTCGCGCCCTGCGCAGTGGCACGCCTCTGCCCCACGCCCCCCGGCGGGGGGAGGGGAGGGGAGGGGGTGGGGTTGTAGCTGGGGGCGCACCGAGGCTCGCCAGGGGTGTGTGGTGAAGGGGGGCAGACGCCGTCAGCCTATACCGAGACTGGTTGCGTACATCCCTCACCGCCCCTCAAGCTCGCTTGGCTTGCGATCCCCCCACCCCACCCCCCCCCCCCCCCCACCCTGTGCGCGCCGTCACTAGGCGTGTCAATCCCCGGCCCGATGGCCCGATGCCTGATTCCCTGCGGAAATGTCAACCCCCCTCTCCCCTCCCCCCTTCCACTCGACCCCCCTGCAGAGCTCCCCCCCCCCCACCTGCGCGCTGCCCTTCCTTGGCACACACAGTGCTTAGATTCGAGAGAGACCTGCACCCGTTTGCCACTTTTGGGTTCGACACACCACCACCACCACCACCACCACCACCATCTGAGTTTACGTTGGGAGTTTGCAGCGGAGAGAGAGGCAGAGCACACTTACACAACAACACCTTCATCAGGTTTTATACCCTGGGTGGTTGTTGCATCTTTGTTTTCGACACACCACCACCACCACCACCCACCACCACCCACCACAGCCCCACACCCCCCCCTGGGCGGGCGGGGCTGGGCGGAAGGCGCAGATACACCCCCACCCCCGCCTCGACCCCTCCACTGCGAGCCGGAGGGAGGGGGTGGGGTGTGTGTGTGTGTGTGTGTGTGTGTGTGTGTGTGTGTGTCTGTTGCATCTCCCGCCTGACCGGGCGCCCCACCCCCACCCCCACAACCCCCCCACACACATACCCCCCCCCTCCCCCCTCCCCCCCTGCGGGCATGAAAAGCGTGCGGGGCGGGGCCTCCGCCACCGGATCGGTTGTCGATCATCACCACCACCACCACTCCCGGCGCTATGGTACAGATGCCTCCCACGATACCCCCCGGAGGTCGGGGTCGCACTCCCCGGGCAACGCCAGCTTCGCCTCCACCGTGATGCCGGATGTGCCCGCGGAGTACCACGACGCCGCCGCGACCCACAAATTCAGGGCGCGCATCCACTGCACTGCCTCCTCCGATACCGGGATCTGGACAGCCGAGGGGGAGGCGGTCCGCATCAGGCACCCGGCATCCGGGGAGATCGTGACGCAGCTCCCGCAGGTCTACAGCAAGCCCGGCGTGTTGGTTCACACGCTGCTCCTCGTCTCGCAGAGACATGTCTGGTGTGGGCTGGATGACGGGACCATCGCTGTTATAGATGAGACATCGCACAAACCGGTGTCGGAGTTCCGGCAGCACAGCGGGGCTGTGCTCTGCCTGGCACAGGGGGCTTCCGGGATCCATCCCGTCTTCTCGGGGGGGCACGACTGGAAGGCGTACGAATGGGCGCCGGATCCAGATGCGGAGGGGCGGATTACCCTCAGGAGGATGTTTTATGCCCACTCCAACAGCGTGCGGTGCCTCGCTGTCTGCCACCCCGGGTTTCTTGTCTCCGGGAGCTCCGACTGCAGCCTCCGCGTGTGGGAGGTTTTGGAGCAGGACCCCGGCGGCTGCGAGCCTGACCAGAGCGACTCCTTTGCAAAGCTCGAGGGGCACAAAGGGGCTGTCCGCAGTGTCGTGTCGCAGCTCCACCCCAGCGGCGACACGCTCCTCTGGAGCGGCGACGAAGGTGGGTCGATCTGCCTCTGGGGCCTTGGTGAGTGCGTCCGGCAGCACGGCGTGTCTGTCGGGAAAGGGTGCACCCGCGCCAGGCCTCTGCGTGTCATCTCCGAGCACCGCGGGGCGATCCCCTCGCTCATCCTCTATGAAGGCCAGATCTGGAGCTGCGGGCAGGACGGGCAGATCCTCAGCTGGAGGGTGGAGTGGCCCGGCGGGGCTGCCCCCCCCGACGTCTGGGTCGTCCGCTCCCTCACGACGAAGGGGTGCCTCAGGGGGCTGCAGCTCTGCGGGAGGTATACCGTGCAGAAGATGTGGAGCACCTGCCTGGATCACTCCGCAAAATCCGACGGGACTGTCGTCGCCTGGAACATCGAGCTTCCGGAGGTGGGGTCGGGGGAGGTGGCGGTTCCGGCGAGCGGGGGGTATATGCAGCTGGAGAAGATTATTAAACGCCTCCAGGCGCAGAACGGCGAGCCGCAGAAGGCGCACACCGCGGAGGTGGCACAGCTCCGGAAAGAGGTATCACGCCTCGAGGGGGTTGTGAAAGGGCTGAAGCAGCAGCAGCAGCAGCAACAGCAACAGCAGCAGCACCACCAGCCTGTGGGGTGCTCCCCAAAGCAGATCGAAGAGCTCCGCCGGGATAACGTCGCGCTTCAGAATGAGGTGACCCGTCTAACCACTGCGGCAGCAGCAGCCGTGCCGGTTACCCCGCCGAGGCAGACGGTGGCGCTGGAGGAGTACACATCTGAGGTATCCCACTTGGAGTCGCAGCTGCGTGCCACGCGGGATAGCCTCGCGTCGTCTCGCGCAGAGGTTGTCAACCTGAAGAGGCAGTGCGATGAGGCCGCCGATGCGCGGGACAGCCTTATCGCGTCCGACATGCAGGGTGTCCTCGAAAGGCTGGAGGAGCTCCGCCAGGAGAATGAGTGGCTGCAGTCCAACGCGAAGGAGGTTGTGGAGCAGAAGAGCCGCACCTGCGAGCTGCTCCGCCTTGACATCGCCAGGCTCAGCAACGAACTCACCAGGGCAGAGGACCTCGCGGGGGCAGCCGAGGAGGCAAGCAGGCACACGGGGGGACTGGAGGAGGAGCTGGCGCAGCGCGACAGCGAGGTGTCGCAGCTGCAGAGACTGCACCGGGGAACCCAGGCGGAGCTTGCGAAGGCGCTGCGCGAGGCGTCTGCGCTGCGCGACGAGCAGCAGAGCCAGCAGGGCAGGTCGGTGATGGAGGAGTCTTTCCAAAGGGAGAATCTGGCGCTGTCCGCCACGCTGGATGAGTCCCGTGAGGAGTCGCAGGCTCAGGCGAAGGTGATCCAATCGCTCAACGGGATCCTCAACGAGAGGGCGAAATCCATCGACCTCCTGAAGGAGGTGTCAGACGAGCGGGCGCGCCAGATCCAGGCCCTAGAAGGGGAGCTCCGCGCAGCGCAGGCGCAGAGGCAGCGCCGCGCTGTGGGCCCTGGGGATCTTCCTGTTTCGCCGGGGGGTGGAGGAGGTGGTGGTGGCGACAGGTCGATCCTGAGCGAGAGGGTGGAGCGGGCGCAGGAGGAGTTGGTTGAGAAGCGCTCGCAGATCGACCGGCTGCATATGGACCTCGATGCGGCGTATGTGGATCGTGACAGGCTGGAGGAGTTGGAGGTGCTGAATGCGGATCTGGATGCGGAGCTGCGTGCGGCGCAGGAGCAGATCGATGCGCTGGCGGTGGAGGCGGACCGTGCGAAGGGGGCTCTGGAGGAGTGCGCCGCGCTGCGCGACAAGGTTGCCGTGGCGGAGACGGACGCGCAGAAGTTGGTGGTGGCGCTGGATGCCAACCCTGTCGCGGCAGAGGCACGGCGGCGTGTCGAGGAGCTGCTTGAGGAGAACGCCGTCCTCCTGACGGACAACAAGACACTCGCAGAGCAGCAGGTATGCTAGCCGCACAACAGGGGTGACTGCTGCTGATACTTTGAGACAAAAATGGGGCGCGAAAAAATCAACACCAAATCCAAGGGGGGCAGGGGATGAACTTACTGCCCCCACCCACCCACCCACCCCGCACCCCCCCCCACCCTGACCCACAGGAGATGCTGCAGGTGCACGTCGCCTCCCTCGAGGAGAGCAAATCCCGGGCTGCCGAGGTGCAGGCGGAGCACTCGAACTACGACATGGTGATGGAGGAGCGCGACGCCCTCACCTTGCAGGTGGAGTCGCTGCGGGAGAGGTGCGTGGGGCTGGAGGCCAACAGCATGGGGCAGATGAGCCGCGAAGACTACGACCAGCTGGAGAGCCGCGCACGCGAGCTCGCCATGACCGTGACGCTGCAGAAGGAAGCTGCTGAGCAGAGCGCACAGGCAGCTGATGTCCTGATGGACCTCCTCGCTGCCTACGAAGAAGAGCTCGCTGCACTCCACTCCGAATGCGAGAGCCACGAGCGGGAGCGTGCCTCCTCACCAGACGACACACGCAGCGAGGGCTCTGTGGTGGAGCGCCTGCTGCGCGACAGCCGCGAGAAAGGCGCTGCCATCGCCACCATGCAGGTGCGCAACGCCGCCCTCACAAAAGACCTCGAGGCGAGGGCCGTCCGCTGCGACGAGCTCACCCGCAGGTCCTGCGACCTGCAGAAGCGCGTCTCCCTCCTGGAGGGGCAGCTGTCTGACAGCAGCGGCAGCACCGACAGGGCACACCTCCGCGGGCTCTCTGCGCTGTGTGAGGCGAAGAATGCCTTCATCGCCAGCCTCCTGGACGAGGTGCACCGCCGCGACAACCTGCTGGCAGACGCGCAGGCCTTCATGAGCCGCCGCAGCGCTGCCATCGCCGCGGCGCGCGAGCCACACCACCCGGCTCAACAGGGAGGCAGCATGCCACATGACACAGCTGCAGCGGAACTCCGTGAGGAGGCGCGGGCCCTCCGTGTCCAGCTCCACCGTGCGCTGGCGAAGCCAGCGCCGCCGGCGGGTGGCGGGTCGCATGATGCAGACTTGGGTGACAAGGTGGACAAGCTGGTGGCGGAGCTGGAGAAGCGCGAGCACCTGCTGTCGCAGAAGGATGCGCTGCTGGACGCGCTGCAGAGGAAGGTGGTGGCGGCGCAGCTGGGGGGCGGGGAGGCCCAGCAGGCGGAGAGGGTGTGTGCGGAGGCGGGGTGCCGGGACGCGCAGCGGCAGCTGGGGGTGAAGGCGCGGCACCTCGACTATGCGCTGCGGAGGTGTGAGCAGCTTGCGATGCTGGTTAACGCAGACCCGCGGGACAACGAGGGGCACAGGGCGCGCGAGCAGGACCTTGTGGCCACGCTGCGGGAGATGGAGTCGCGCCTGCGGGAGAAGGACGTGGTGGTGTCGAACCTGCAGCACGCACAGGAGATCGCCTCCGACGAGCTGGCGGCGGTGCAGGCGGAGGCAGAGTCCATCCGGGAAACGGCGGATGACGAGCAGCGGAAGCGGCACGGTGTGGAGCATGAGATGATATCGCTGACGGACATGCTGAAGGATGCGAAGATGAACATCGACGCGCTGCGGCAGCAGCTGGACGAGCAGGAGGGCCAGGCTGCGAGCGACGGCGATGGGGCAACCGCTGCCCAGCTGCGGGAGGACAACAAGGTATGCCTGCGTGGTGGTATCGTCTGGCATGCCGTGCGTGCGATGCGTGTGTGATGTCTCAGACCGCCCACACCTTGCCACAGCACTGCATTCGCCACTGCACACACAGGAGCTGCTGGAGCGGCTGCAGGACGAGGTGGACACGTCGAACACACTGCACGTCTCGCTGCAGAACCTCAAGGCTGAACAGGCCTCCCTGCACGAAGCGCTGCTTGAGGCACAAGGGGACCGGGTATGGATGCACGGAGTTGCCATAATGTGAACGACTGAGCGGAGTTGTGACCTTTTCTACGAGAGGGTGTGGCCCTCTTTATTTCCCGCTCAGATGAAAGTGTCGAGGCGTCAACGCAACAGACAAAAACGAAATCCATCAGAGCGGCGAACAGCTGTGAAGTGATAGGGCGCTTTCTTTTAGAATCTGGCACACGCAAACAGTGACATGATGCAGAGGGGAGGATGAAGGACTCCTCCACTCCCCCCTCTCTGCATACCGAGGCGGAGGGAAGTCACTCTCATCAGGGGCTTGCTTCTACTTCATTGCCCCCCCTGTCTACACCTTCAACACCAGCACCCCACCCACACCCCACCCACCCCTCCACAGGACGACTCGAGCAACGAACCCGATGCAGTGGAGGTGCTCAGCGAGCGTCTCATCCGCGAGCTCCAGTCGGAGCTGAACGAGCGGGAGGAGACTATATCCGTCATGAAGGGCGACATCTTCGACCTCCAGACCGACCGCGACGCCCTGCAGGACAGGATCGACCTGCTGCAGCAGCAGCAGCAGCAGCAGCCACACTACCCCCCACACAACGCCACGCCGGAACACCACCACCACCACGACCCCGCACAACCCGCCGACGCCTCCGACACCCACCGCCTGCGGGAGGAGAATGCGCGCCTGCGGTCTGACCTCGATGTGCTGCTCGCTGCCTCACAGCAGGTCCACGCCGACACGACAGACGCGCCTGCCGTCGCAAGGCTGGAGGCGGAGCGCGCCTCACAGGACACCCTGCTGGCGGAGCTCAAGGAGGAGACGCGGGACGTGTGGACCTGCCTGTCGGACACCCTCCGCACCCACGGGGATGAGGAGATCCCCGAGTCGCTCCTCAGCATGGCCGAAGCGGTGCAGCGCCACGTCGCCGAGGGATTCCGCCACGCCCAAGACGCAGACGAGGCGGAATCCGCACTGCAGGACATGCAGGGCGAGGCACAGGAGGCCTGGGACTCCCTCGAGTCGCTCTTCCGCAACCACGCCCCGCCTGACATGCAGGTTCAGCGCCAGGGCACTCTCGTCGGGATGACCACCGCAGTCTCCCACATGGTGTCCGAGGCCGCTGAGGAGCTCCGGCAGTCACTCCAGGGTGATGGGGGTCGCTCGCCTCCGCCGCCACAGCCGCTGTCCGACCTGATCCGCGAGGCGTCGGCGGCGCTGCTGCAGACCAACACCAAGCGGGACGACATGGTTGAGTCGGTTCGGACCCTCGCCGACACCGCCGGGGTGCAGTGCAGCCTGCGCCACGCCACCCCCGACGAGCTCCTCCCGGTGCTGGATGCGTGCGGCGGGGCTCTGCTCAACCTTCGAGAGGAGCACGACGAGTCGTGCGCCGCATCTCGCACCCTGGAGGAAGCTCTCCTCCGCGAGAAAGACCGCCGACGCGGGATGCTCGAGGAGGTTCAGACCCTGAAGATGGATGCGGAGGAGATGACACGCCGCATCGCGGGGCTCACGGCGACCTGCGAGTCGCACCTCGGAGGCGTGCTGGAGTGGGGCGCGCGGCTCGCCGGCCGCACCCCCCAGGCAGCGGAGGCGGTGGGGCGGATCTGCGACGCCGTCGCCGAGTCGCGCAGCGCCATCCTGGGGCTTGCAGCGAAGGCGCTCGGCGGGGGAGGAGGTGGAGGAGGTGGTGCAGCTGTTCCATCAGACACCCCGACACGATCCGGCAGTGCGGCGCGTGGGGGTGCCGGGGTGCGTTCGCCGGGGCGGAGCGGCGGAGGCGGAGGGGGTGGTGGTGGTGGCGGTTCGCCAAAGGGGTTTCGGTCGATCCGGACGCAGTCTCCGTCGCGGACCCCGTCGTATGGTTCGACGCCGATTCACCTCCCGCAGCCTGTTCCGAGCAAGAAGAAGAAGTCGAAGGTGTCTTCGTCTGGCGGAGAGCGGCGGGAGAAGGGCGGGGAGCGTGACAGGGAGGTGGTGCGCAGGCAGAAGGCGGATGTCAGCGGTGGCGGTGGCGGTGGCAGCAGCAGTGCCGTGAAGGGGAGGAGGGATAGGCGGAGCAGGGATGCTTCCGGGGATCTGGATGACGTTTCGTATGCATCGGAGAGGGGTGCGTCAAACACGCCGCTTTGGATGTCGACTCCGAGGAGGAAGTAGACTGCTGGTGAGGGAGAGGCTGAAGAGGGACTGCTGGTGAGGGAGAGGCTGAAGAGGGACTGCTGGTGAGAGAGGAAGTAGACTGCTGGAGAGAGGGAGAGTGGATGTGTGTGTGTGTGGACAGTGGAGGCACCACCAGGTGCGACCTGCACTGACGTTGTCTTTATCGTGCGATCAATGCGAGTGTCCATGGGGGAGGGGAGGGGGGCGGAAGAAGATGTTGTTTTGCTGTCCTGTTCGTCTTTAGACCCACCACAAATCACTGTGGGAAATTGAATTTTGGCGGGGCCCTGGTTTCTGTTTGACATTCTTTGGGGGGGGGGGGGGCGGGATCGTCTCTCATCACCCCACCCCCACCCCCACCCACCCCTCACCAACGCTGGCGAGAGAGAGAGAGAGTGAGGGTGTGTGTGGTGACCACGTTTTGTGTGGGGAGATCCTGCGCGGATCATAGCCCACCCAGAGTGAGTGTGTGTGTGGAACCTACCAACGCAAGACCAGAAGGAAAATATCAGAGGCGGGAGCGAGACAGGTGGATGCGAAGGGTGTTGAGGGGGAAACTCGTTTTGTGTGCAGGGTGGGCTTTTTTGCTTGGGGGTCCCAACAGGTGGCATGTGTGTGGCGCTTGTCTGCGGCAAGCCACCGTGTGTCGTGCAGCTCCTCCGACACCCCTCCCCGCCCTCCCCCGCCGGCGAGTCAGTTGACAAAAAAAAGGGCTGGCGTTGCAAGAAGGTGCTGGGAGGCTTGCTTTTCCATTCACCTCTCGACAATCAATCCAGTCAGTCGACCAGTCTCAAATCCCTTTCGACTCGTCTCGAGGGATCTCTGGTTGCCGTGACGCACAAGACAAGATGCTCTTCGCAACACATGGCATTGCATCCAAGAGAAGGGGGGAGAGAGAGAGAGAACAGGAAATAGACGACACCCTTGGGGTGCGAGTATTTTCGTTCCGGGGATATTCACACTATAAGCATACGAGAGAGAGAGAGAGAGGGAGGGAACAGGAGAGGGAGACCCGCCGGCGGTCATTATTTGTTTGTACACTTCAGCAGCAACGGCACTGTTTTAGACATCCCGTAAATTAGAGCGGTGGGTGGGTGCATGTTATGTGGAGGGGTGGGGGCGGTATACCTTCCTTCCGTTGTGCCACACCAACAGCTGTGCCAGGGGAGTGTATGGTGGTGGCAACCCAGTTCTGCGAGGGGCGGGGCTTGCCGCTTCTCCTCTTTCTGCACTGTTTTAGAGCGAAAATGACGCCTGTTCACCTTCATCCCCCCCTCTCCCCCCCACCCCCCCACACACCCCACTCCCGAGTGTTTATTGATATTTGAAGCAACGCAACGTGAGGCGAATCAAAATAGAAAAGCTAAAAGGGGGGGGAGGTGGTCAAATAATAACCCTGCCTCCCGATGGCGATTCGCGCAGAAGAGAAGGGTTGTCAGAAGAGCGCACTCCCGGAGCAGGGGCCATGCAAGGTGGTGTATATATCTATGATATCCCTGAGTTGTCTGCAGGGGCCGCCGCCACAGCAAGGAACAAGATATGGACCCGGGGGGGAAAAATATCGTTCAAAAAAGCGTAGCAACCGTGCTTCCTTCTTCCTTAATGATGCGTTGACGCTTCCACCGCCCTAGAGCCTGCTGCTTTGATGTGGGTGTGGAGCACATGTGAACACGAGATAGCAAGACACACAGAAAAGGAACAGGATCGTCGGAAGCACTCCTACACTTTTACGCATCATAAATGTGCTTAAAAATAGACAGGGACGGCGCTACGGCTCCAAAGAGGCACGGGGAGGAAGCGAGGGAGGTGAGCAAGGCTCTCTTCCTCCGCCCTCTGCTGAGAAGGGGCAGCCACGCCGTGTGTGTGCGCACGTGCGTGAAGAAGTCTGGTGCGTATGCCCACGATAGCAGGAGCATATCCCAGGCGGGGGGTATTGAAGATGTGAAGACACACGCTGTTCCCCCACCCGACCTGCCCTGCCTGCCCACACCGACCCTACACCCAGCCCCACTTGTCGCGTGGCGACCCTCCCAAAGGCATGCCTTGTCTGTATGCCGAGCTGTGCGCGCATCAAGATCAAAATAGGCACACGCCCCACCCACCCCCCATCCACACAGCCTGCAAAAATACACAGGTGAAAAGGGGGGAGGAGGGGTCAACTCTCCCTCTCCCCGCCCCCCACTCTCCCTCTCTGCGCTTTTGCCCTCATCTTTTTTCTAATTCCACACCACCCGTCTCGGCCCCCCCCCCCTTCCCCCCGCACCCTGCCATGCAGAGCTGACAGCCCCTTTTGATTTTTGCCTTTTGGATGACGCCCTTGGTTCAATAACAGAAATCAAACAGATTCTCTGACCTCAACACACACACACACACACACAAGTGGGGCATCCGCTGTAACGTAGGGGTGGGCGGGGAGTGGGCACAGATCCGCGCAGGGTTACCCACTTAAAACCACTATCACTACACACACACACCTCCTCCTCCCCCCCTCCCCCACTTGGATCTGGAACACTGGATTTCAGACACACAACCTGCACAACGGGTGAAGGGAGATCATTCTTGTGATTCTCCTTTGACTTCTATTTCACGACTCCCCCACTACTTGGGCCACACCACTCCTCCGGGGTGGGGGACACCTCCCACCACCCCCACCCCCCCCCCCCCCCCACCCCACACAATGCACCTCCTAGACCTGCCACCGGAATACAAACCACTTCCAGTGTACGAAGGTGAGGATGGCAGCGCCCCTACAGTCCAATGCAGCTCTGCGGTGGACCCGCTGTCGGACGAGGTGCAGTCCGCCCTCGCAAATCTGATACAATCCGCAGCCCTGCTGAGCGACACGGCGCTCGCAGCCTCAACCGACATTGCAGTGGGAGAGGACGACACAATCCTGAGGGTCACCGCAGGCACCGTTGCGTGCAGGTCCATCCTGCGGGATGTGGGCAAGGCATTCACTTCCATGGTCACCCGGCTCCAGCAGGAGGTGACGGGCCAGATGCTCACCGTCTGCGAGTTCGCGCAGGAGAAGCGAACCTTGCAGGAGAACACGGCAAACCGCATCAGCAGCGCCCTCCACATGCCCGAACACCTCCTGCAGCCCCCTCCGGGGTTCCTCCCGGCAGAGCCCCCTCCGCAGCACGACGCGCCGGACAGCCGGAAGCGCGCCATGCGCGCCCCAGGCAGCTCCTCACGTCGTGGGTCCGCAGCAGCCCCAAGGCAACCCCACAGGCGCCCGCCGCACCGCGGGCGGGCAGGCAGCAGCCGTGGCGGCACGCAGTGCCGCGGCGCTGCGACTGCGCCGGTGGAGGAGGCTGGGGGTGGGAGTGGCGGGGGTGCTGCGGGGGGCGACCCCACCCCGCACTCCGTCTCCCCAGGTTCCCCGCGGCGCGTGGGTGGGGCGGGGCGGCACGGCGCCCCGGCGGCGCAGATCTCAGAGGGGGTCGGTGCCTTCCTCTACCTGCAGCTGCGGGGGCTGGTGTCGCTGATCAACTCCTCCGCGGCGTCGCTTTGGCTCCTCGCCGATGTGGTGGACCACGGGAGCGAGAGGCAGGTGCTGAAGTGCGCGTCGGGGTTCCCCTGGCCCGACCCCGACGTGATGGGGGTGTGTACCTCCTCCACAGCAGGGGTCGGCGGGATGGTGATTCAGGCCGGGGTGGGGCTGAACATGACAGATGCGAAGACATCCAGCCTATTCAACCTCGACACGCAGAAGGCTGTGGGGGACGCGGCATATCTCCTCTGCTTGCCGGTGCGGAATGCATCCGGGGGCTGCTGCGGGATTGTCTACGCTTACAACCGGCAGAAGCACGCCTCGAAAGGGAAATTCACCCCGGATGACGAGGCCTCCGCGTTTGAGGTTGCGGGGCTCATCTCACAGGTCCTCCGGCAGTACCAGGGTGGGGGGTATGTCTCAATGCAGCAGGCTTCTCTGTTCGGCGCTACCGACCTCCTCCACGGCCCTCGCCTTCCCGCCACAAAAGAGAGTTATATCCCCGACACCGGGGACGAGTCCCTCGGGGGCATCGTGATGCAGGCCTTGGGGCAGAGGCGTCCACAGCTGATATATCGAACCGGGGTTGCCCCCGCGCACATCTCGGGGAAGGAGCAGATCACCGCAAAGGCGGTTGCGATAGACGGGCAGAATTTGCACGACCTGTCGCAGCAGCTGCATTGGATAGAAGGGATGTGGCGGTGCTCTCTGAATGAGAATTCTGTCCTCAGCTCGGAGTGCCGGTGGTGGCAGGATAAGGTTGCGGAGTGCCAGGCCCTGATCCGGTGGCACCACCGGCAGTCGGAGCGTGCGCAGCGGTGCGACGACCCTGCCTTGACGAAGCAGATTCTCTCAGAGCTGCCCCCGGAGGAAGCCCCAGCCGCCCCCCGCCCCAACACGCGGAGAGTGCGGAGCTATGCATCTGTTAAGGGCGATGGGGCCAGCGCGGAGATGCATGCGATGCGCTGCGCAGCCCTAGGCCTCCCCACCAACGACAAGGCGTGCCAGACGGAGAGGTGGGGTGAGTCCAACAGGAGGCGTGGCACTGTGCATCACCTCGGCGCGTCTTCCTCCGGCTTTCCGCGGGCAGCGTCTTCTGTGGGGGGCCGCTCCGGCAGGGTGAACGTTGCCGTTGGCGTCGTGCGGACCCCAACCGTCCCGCCTCGGGATGCGGGCGCCGCATCGGGGCGGGCTTCACACCTCGGACTGCCCTTCCCGGGGCTGGTGGCGCCGCAGCACCCCGTCATGCCTGTGTCCCCCCCGAGCAGAGAAGCTTTGGAAGAGGCACATCGGGCGTCGCGGAACATCTCGCTGGACATTGCGGACTACCTTGGGTCCCCTGCGGAGAGTGGCGGCGGCGGCGGTGTTGCGGAGGAGGGGGAGGACGGCGGGTCTGTCGTGTGTGCGAAGCTTCTCCTGCCGTCTGCGATGGCGAATTCGCCGCATGCCCTTCTGAAATCCGCAGGGTTTCTGACGGCTTGAGGGGGGGGGGGGGGGGAGGCAGGCAGGCCTGTTTCCCTCACTGTTTCTGGGTTTCCGACGAAAAAGTGGGGCATCACCTCAGCAGGTGGTATATCGCCACGTGCGCTAGCCCTAAAGTGGGTTGGCGGGTCGATCAACAGGCCGGAGAAAGGCTGTGGGTGAGTGGGGGGGCGAGAGAACGTTGATGAACTCAGAGAAGTCTTCTCGCCGTCAGCGCTTCTCGGGGGGGGGGGGGGGGGGTGGGGGTGTGGGAGTGTAGTTGCGTGCACATGCCCCAGCCCTGCCAGACCTCTATTCCTGGGATTTGGGTAATACTGCCGTGTTGCCCCCCCCAAAGAAACAACCCAAGCGCCTCGATGCTGCAAACAGACCTGCCCCCGTGAGTGGGGGCAGGCACACCGCACCATCTCAACCACCTCGAGGGGTGTCGAGCAGACTCAAGGGGCTTTGTTCGATCGTTCAGTTCTTCTTTGCGAGGCCCGAGGTATCGCAGCTGTTTCCTGTGTTAAATCTAACCGTGTGTCCCAGAAGGGGGGGAGGAGGAGGCGTGAAGCTTGTCGGACGGAAGGCACGCCGACCCAGAGGGACCGATCCAGATCCCTACCCCCTACCCCCTCTCCCCAGGCCCAACGAGCCGTTTGTGTGACAAGCGTTCCGCCCCCCCCCCCCCCCTCCCTATTTCCCTACAAAACCACAACACGCCGCCAAGGCACCCCCTTTTGTTTCACACACCCTCGACGGAGCCGCCACCCCCCCCCCCACCCCAACCCGCCACCATGCCGCCCTGCTGCACCACCCTGCCCTTATGGTGGCACCACATCACCTCCATGGACGGCACGCTGACAGGCCCGGCCCGCGCCAATCGGCAGCTCGCCTTCGGCGTCTCCCTCGTCTGCCTGCTGACCATGCCTTTCATGACGCTGCCCCTCTACGTGGGGGACCGCCCCCTGCTGCCTTCCATCAGCACCGGGTGCTGCGTGATGGGGAGCCTGCTCGTGGTGGCGGTTTGCCTCAGCGGCAGAAGCCTCACGGTGCGTGTGCTGCGGGTGTTCGTTGCGTCGTGGGGTGCGGCCTTCCTCCTGTTCGACCTGATCGCGCGCAGCGAAGGAGGCGATCCCACCTGGCCCCTGTTCGTGCTGCTTGCTGACCTCTCCCTCGTCCTCCGACTCGGACGTGGCTTCGCCACAGGGCTGATTGCGGTGCTTGCGCTGTGGATTGCCACCATGTCTGCCGAGGCAACTCTTCGGCTGGGGCTGTTCGACATACCAGGTGGAGCTCCTGCTGCAGAGCGTCTGGAGACACTGCGAGCCCTGCAGGACTGCGTGTCTCCCCCGTGCAGTGTTCCCTTCGAGGCGTCCTGTAGATCCGCCCTGTTGACGCTGGCGGTGCTGATGATAGATTTTGCGGCGACGCGTGGTTTTGCGGAGGCGGCTGAGAAGGAGCAGGCGGCGATGGGGCAGACCATCGAGACTGTGGAGGCGATTGCGGAGCTGCTCGCAGGCTACGACGTGGACACCGTGGCGGAGATGCTGCAGGAGGCGGAGGGGCGGCTGCCCCCAGCGATGTTCGAGGCGCTGCGGCGGCTGGAGCAGAACCTGCGGGCCTACGGCCCCTACCTGCCTGCCGCGCTGCTGCAGCAGCAGCGGGGGCTGCGGGAGGGGCGGGTGGCCAGTGTCTGGGCCCCTGCGGGCGGGGCGGTGCCCCCTGGGATGGAGACTGCGGAGGTGTGCATTGTGTTCACAGACATCCGCGCCTCGACGACGATATGGGAGATGGCACCCGAGGTTATGAAGAAGGCGATGGTGGTGCACAACACTGTGATCCGACAGGTCATCAACGAGTTCAACGGCTACGAGGTGAAGACCATCGGGGACGCCTTCATGGTTGCCTTCGAGGAGGTACGCGCCTCTGCCAACTTCGCGCTGGCGACACAGGAGCGCCTGCTTGCTGCAGACTGGCCTGCGGCGCTGCTGGAGGTCCCGATCTGCCGCCGGACAGATCACTGGGGCGGGTTGACGGTGCGCATCGGGGTGAACGGGGGTCCGGTGACAGTCGAGACAAACGCACTGACGGGGCGTGTGGACTACTTCGGACATACTGTGAACGTCGCTGCACGCCTTGAGGGCGTGTGCCTCCCTGGCGCAGCTGCGCTGCCTGCCGATCTGTGGGAAGCCGTGTCGGGCACCTGCACCCCCTCTGTCGCAAGCGACCCCATCGCCGCCGACCTGAAGGGCCTCACCCACCAGGTGCAGCTCCGCTGCGTGTGGCCCTACAGCCTGCGGGGCCGCGCACACCACGCCCTCGACAGCACCGCCTTGGAGGCCACAGCCGCCCCGCAAACACCGGGCAACCTCATGCAGCTGAGCAGGCGCAGCAACGCATCGATGTGCAGCCTCAGCCTGGAGGACGCGCCTGGCATCAGGGCTGCCAGCGAGAGGCTTGGTGCTGTGATGCCACTGCTGGTGCAGACGGATGGCACTCTGATGACCGTGCTGGGCGAGCACCTGTTCATCGGGTGGAACGTCGTCGGAAATCATGTGTTGCACGCAGAAAGCGCCCTGATGTTCGCACGGCGTGTGATGATGCAATCCCATCGTGCCGTCCTTGGTCTCGCTAGCGGCAAAGCTGAGCATGGTGAAGTTGGGTCGAAACGGCAGCTCTTTGTGACGGTGGCAGGCCCAGCTGTGGCCGCAAGCGTCCAGGCGTGGCGCACGGCCAAAGCGATAGGGCGTCGCTGTCTCTACCTTGCAAACGATGTGCTGCCAGGTGCACTGCTCGAGCAGCTGTGCCCGTGCTCCTCTGCAGAGGCGCACTGCTCCCTCAAGGTGGGTGCCGTGTATGAGCTTGTGCCCCCTCCGGACAGCGACGAGGTCATGCAGCTCGGCCTGAGCCTGTCCCTGAATACCACATCCTCAGGCGAGTTGGGCAACCACTGAAAAGTGAAGAGAGGCGAAAGGGGTCTCGGTTGTCCACATAGGCACCCTGGCGTGGGTTGCGCAGGCTTCGGCAGAGATGGCAGAAAAGTGCCGCGCGCCGCTTGATATTTGTAGACATTTTCCACAACAGCGGCGGTGGGGTTTGATGCTCGGTGCTCGTCCCATTCTAGCTCCTGCGAGGTGACGAGGTGACCTGCCGTGTGACAGCAGACTAGGTAGCAGAGGGTGCCTTCTGGTTACCACCAAGGTCCCCAGGCGGGATGTAGCATGGCAGCCCTGATGATGTGCCGCAGCGTTCATCTGGGCGCACACATACCTCCCACCTGTGTGTCTCTGTCTCGCCCCTTCCGGAGCGGGACGGGCATGTTGGTTGTCCACCTTGTGGTCCCGCTGCAAGAGGATGGCAGGATCGCCGAGTGTCTTCTCCTGCAGCGCTGTTCCCCCCGGCAGCGTTGTGGCAGCCGCCTGTGGTCTGTTACCGGTCAACCACTTCAGACGCGCTGACCCCGACCCCCATCATCACACACTGCACGCACCACCGCCACACACTCCAGGAAGGCTTTGCGTTTTGTTTCCGCGTCCCAGCAAGTGCAACCAACAACATGGATGTGACTGTTCGTCATGCCGGGAGCGGGGACAGCTGTGTCGTCGGAGTTCCGGAAGGCGGGACCGTGGTCAGGCTGAAGGCGGATGCGCTGGAGGAGATGTTCCCGGGTGCGATCAACGCATTCCGTGAGGCTGAAAACGTGGCAGCACACATCGAAGGGTGTGAGGAGGAGCTGGACGATGAAGAGCGCGTTGCCGACACGGGTCTGGAGGACGGGGGTGCTGTCAAGCTCGTCCCACGCTGGCCCACAGTCAAAGCTCCTGCTGTCTACTCATCTGGGCACGGCAACCATGTTTACTGCATCACACCGTCGAGGTGTGGGACGCTGTGTGCTGTGGGTTACCGCAACGGACGCATCACTGTGTTTGACACCACCACCGCTGCTGTGGTGGTGGACTTAACACACGGCAACGAGGATCTTTTTTGCACTGCCTTCTCTGTCTGTGGGACGTGGTTGGCAACGTGCTCATGCGACGGCACCATCTGCGTGTGGCTGACAGCAACCTGGGAGAAGGTCTGCATGCTCGACCACGACAGCACCGGGGTGTACAGTGCAGCATGGACACACTGCGGACGTCTGGCATCCGGAGACGTCTGCGGGGGAGTACGTGTGTGGGACTTGAAGGGCACACCGAGCGCCACAGTGCTGGAGGGTCACAGCGATGCTGTTCATGGCATTGCTGTGTCGGGCACGAGGATCTTCAGCGGGTCAGAGGACAAGATCATCCGTGTGTGGGACATCAGCACCCTCACACACACACACACCCTGGACGACCATGCTGATGCCGTTACCGGCATCGCCCTGACTCAGGACGAGCAGCACCTGGTGTCGTGCTCTTTCGACAAGTCACTCAAGGTGTGGTGCACAACCTCCCTCAGCTGCCTGCGTACTGTGCAACTGGAAGAGAATCCCTTCGTAGTTGCTGTGTCACAGCCAGGCGATGTTGTTGCAGTGGATACTGAAATCAGTAACACCATCCGGCTGTACCGCCTCAGCACAGGTGAGTGTCTGGGGGAGGTGGGCTCACAGAATTATGGTCTTGCACTGAGCCCCTGCGGGAGGTGGGTCTTCACACCAAAGGCCTACACTTCTGTCAATGTGTGTGCTGTGTCTTCCATTTCACCCTGAGTGCAGTGTCTCGGAACCTCCCTGCCTTGTGTGCTTGCCGGTGGGTGGGTGGAGGTGTGAGGTACAGTGGAGCACTGGAGCTCGCTCGGTGCGTCCTACGCTAAACTAAAAGCTCCCTATCACTTCACAGCTAGAACCGCTCTGATGAATTTCCTTTTGTTTGTTGCGTTGACGCTTCTACACACAAAACCCTGAACTGATCACACCCTGAGCCTGATGAAGGGTGGGGTTAGTGTATAGAGCACGTTTGGTTGTAGCTGTGGTGGGGCGCTTTCCGCTCACACGAGTGTGCATAAAATAAATTATCGTGTGCTTGCCGGTGGGTGGGTGGAGGTGTGAGGTACAGTGGAGGCAGCACTGGAGCTCGCTCGGTGCGTCCTACGCTAAACTAAATAAATTATGGTGTGCTTGCCGGTGGGTGGGTGGGTGGGTGGTGGTGTGAGGTGGAATGAGCGGGTTGGGGAGGTGTGGGCCGGTCGGTGAGAGACATCAAGACGGCAGGGCTGTGCACCCCACTCTCGCCAATCAAACCCTTCGTTTCACCCAGATCATCTTCCCAAGGGGGGGTTAGGTGAGGCGGCGGGACGTTAGGTACCACTGACCCTGATTCGACCTGAGTGTTCCATTCCAGAAGCAGTGAGGGGGGTCGGGTGTGGGTAGGGTGGTTTAGGGTGCGTGTTGTGTCCGTACACAGCAGGCCAGCGTCTCCCTCACCCCCTCACCCACTCGCAAGTCTACATTGTTTGGAGTGAAGTCAGTGTATGGTGATGTGTAGGACCTGAAGCAAGGCCTCTCCAGTGTTTCGCCCAGGCACCCACCACTTGCCTACCTTCTCCGACCCTCGCCCGGAGCCGACTTGTTGTAGGCCACCACTGCACGAGGCTGGAAGGAACCAATTGAAGTCATTCCCTGACCACTGCCACAACTGCAGCAGGGCGTGTGGGGCACACCACCCCACGCGCACACCACCACCCACACAGCCTCCTCCCGTCACCATGTCTGCGAGGGGCGGGAAGAAGGGGAGGTGCGTGACGCCCGCCACAGTGGAGCCGGGCACTCCCCCACAGAGCGCGTCGAAGCGGCGTCGCGTCACGGCGGACCGGGTTGCACCCAGCAGCAAGAGTATGGTTCCCTGTTTGTTGTGGCGGTGTGTGCACAGCACAGGCAGGAAACAGGTTTTGGGTGGTTTTGTGTGTCCACGTGGCAGAAACCGTGGTGGTTCTTCAGTGAGGCTCATACCAGTATGTTCTTCCGCAGCCCAATGGTTGCGACCTGACAAGCAGCTCGACACCTCACCTCCTCCCAACCACCCCACCACAGGAATGGACGGCCCCACCGTGGATGTGACTGTGCGTCACAGCGCGACCGGTGACAGCTGTGTCGTCGGAGTTCCGGAAGGCGGGACCGTGGTCAGGCTGAAGGAGGATGCGCTGGAGGAGATGTTCACAGGTTCTATCAACGCAGTCCGTGGGGCTGCATACGTGGCAGCACACATCGAAGGGTGTGAGGAGGAGCTGGACGATGAAGAGCGCGTTGCCGACACGGGTCTGGAGGACGGGGGTGCTGTCAAGCTCGTCCCACGCTGGCCCACAGTCAAGGCCCCCGCAGTCTACTCATCGACCCATCGTGACGAGATCTGCCGCATCACACTGTCGAGGTGTGGGACGCTGTGTGCAGTGGGTTACTACGACAACGGACATATCACTGTGTTCGACACCACCACCGCTGCTGTGGTGGCGGACTTAGCACACGGCAACAAGACTATTCATCACACAGCGTTCTCTGTCTGTGGGACGTGGTTGGCAACGTGCTCTTCTGACGGCACCATCTGCGTGTGGCTGACTTCAACTTGGGAGGAGGTGTGCATGCTGGACCACAACAGCACCAGAGTGTACAGCGCAGCGTGGACACGCCGCAGTGCAGCGTGGACACACTGCGGACGTCTGGTGTCCGGAGACTACAAAGGCAAAGTGCGTGTGTGGGACTTGAAGGGCACACCGAGCGCCACAGTGCTGGAGGGCGAGACTGTCATGAGCATTGCTGTGTCGGGCACGAGGATCTTCGGCGGGTCAGGTGAGAAGAGCATCTGTCACTTGATCCGTGTGTGGGACATCAGCACCCTCACACACACACACACCCTGGATGGGCACACGAATAAGGTGCCCGGTGTCGCCCTGACTCAGGACGAGCAGCACCTGGTGTCGTGCTCTTTCGACAAGTCACTCAAGGTGTGGTGCACAACCTCCCTCAGCTGCCTGCGTACTATGCAACTGGACGACTATCCCCTCTCGTTTGCTGTGTCACAGCCAGGTGATGTTGTTGCAGTGAAAGGCTGGTCCACCACCACCACACTGTACCGCCTCAGCACAGGTGAGCGTCTGGGGGAGGTGGACTCACAGGGTTGTGGTGTTGCCCTCAGCCTCTGCGGGAGGTGGGTCTTCACACCAACGAACGAACTTGAGTCCTTCACGTCAGCTCAGTCAACTTCAGTCTCTGTGTGTGCCGTGTCTTCCGTTTCACCCTGAGTCCAGTGTCTCGTCACCCTGTTCCCTACAGTTTGGCACAGAGCAGCAGGCCCCCAGCTTGCTTTATTGGGGGTGTGGTGGTGGTGGTGAGCACAATCCGTACACACATCAGCATGCTGTTCGGATATGGGGCTGCCGGTTGGTTGCCTCGCAGCAGGGTGCAGTGTGGCTGGTTGCCACACTGGTTCCACACCCACACACCCAAACACCTGCCCGAACCCCCCTGCAGTATCAACTGGTGGCACCGCTTTGAGGCAACCTGTCTTGATCCCCATCCCCACCATCGCGCACTCCACACACCGCCACATTCTCCAGAAAAGCTGAGCAGCTTGTTGCCAAAGTCATGGATGTGACTGTTCGTCATACGGGGACCGGAGACAGCTGTGTCGTCGGAGTTCCAGAAGGCGGGACCGTGGTCAGGCTGAAGGCGGATGCGCTGGAGGTGATGTTCCCGGGTTCTATCAACGCAGTCCGTGAGGCTGAAAACGTCTCGGCACACATCGAAGGGTGTGAGACGCTGGACGACACAGCGCGTTGCCGACGTATTTGCATTTGCGATGAGAAGGGTTTGCGGGTCGGCTCCATCAGATGAGAAGGTGCTCCCTCCGGTGCCCACTCATGATGCTCTGCACGCGGACCCAGGGCTGTCTTCTTCTCCTGAGGTGGGGGCCTTCGTACCATCTGAACGAGCACAGAGCCCATTGAGATCAGACATGGGGACGAGAGCATCAGAGCAGACGGTGCGGGTGCGGTGCACCTCCCCCACCCACCTACCCACCTCCGGCCCCTTGGAAGTGTGTCAGAGGGCGAGCTCTCGGGCACTGCCTGCATCACAGGTTGTGGGGTTGGGCTGCTCGGCACGACGCCGCTCCCACCTGCACCCGAGGGCAACACCACGATGCCCTCCTCCTCCACTGACACCACTGCGCCGCAGACTACCTCGACTCCCCCGACTGCAGCACCGCGCCGCGCCACCCTGGCGCCCCCCACAGAGCGCGTCGAAGCGGCGTCGCGTCATGGCCTGCCCGGTGCAATCAGCTGCGACCGCGGGTGCTGTGGGTGGGTCCCTGGAGGGGGGCATCGCGGCTGAGGGGGGCCCAGTCATGGAGAAGGTGCTCGCCACCAACCCCACAGAGCCCGCAGGTGTCGAACCCAGCAGCAAGAGTATGGCAGCACCAGTGTAAGGAACAAGTTTCGTGTGCCTTTCCGTGTCGGGAAGCGTCTCGACACCTCACCTCCCCCCAATCACCCCCACCACAGGCCCCACCGTGGACGTGACTGTGCGTCACAGCGGGACCGGTGACAGCTGTGTCGTCGGAGTTCCGGAAGGCGGGACCGTGGGCGGGCTGAAGGCGGATGCGCTGGAGGAGATGTTCCCGGGTTCTATCAACAACGCATCCCGTGAGGCTGAATACGTCGCAGCACACATCGAAGGGTGTGAGGAGGAGCTGGACGATGAAGAGCGCGTTGCCGACACGGGTCTGGAGGACGGGGGTGCTGTCAAGCTCGTCCCACGCTGGCCCACAGTCAAGGCCCGCAGTCTACTCATCTCCGCATCGCAACGAGGTCAGGCGCATCACACTGTCGAGGTGTGGGAAGCTGTGTGCTGTGGGCTACAGCAGCGGACACATCACTGTGTTTGACACCACCACCGCTGCTGTGGTGGCGGACTTAGCACACGGCAACGTCTTTCTCCTTGTTCATGCAGCGTTCTCTGTCTGTGGGACGTGGTTGGCAACGTGCTCTCAGGACGGCAGGCATCATCTGCGTGTGGCTGACTTCAACTTGGGAGGAGGTCTGCATGCTGGACCACAACAACAGCGTGTACAGTGCAGCGTGGACACACTGTGGACGTCTGGTGTCCGGTGACGACAACGGCTTCCTGCGTGTGTGGGACTTGAAGGGCACACCGAGCGCCACAGTGCTGAGGGGTCACAGCAAGGCTGTCATCAGCATTGCTGTGTCAGGCACGAGGATCTTCAGCGGGTCGGAGGACAAGACCATCCGTGTGTGGGACATCAGCACCCTCACATACACACACACCCTGGATGATCAGACTGGTTCGGTGACTGGCCTCGCCCTGACTCAGGACGAGCAGCACCTCGTGTCGTCCTCTTACGACAAGTCACTCAAGGTGTGGTGCACAGCCTCCCTCAGCTGCCTGCGTACTGTGCAACTGAATGGCAAGCCCTACCCCGTTGCTGTGTCGCAGCCAGGTGATGTTGTTGCTGTGCCTTTCCCTTTCGCTGACACCAGACTGTACCGCCTCAGCACAGGAGAGTGTCTGGGGAAGGTGGACTCAAACGGTTTTGGTGTTGCACTCAGCCTCTGTGGGAGGTGGGTCTTCACACCAACAAACACAACTTCAGTTTCTGTGTGTGCTGTGTCTTCCGTTTCACCCTGAGTACAGTTCCCCCTCTCCAGCCCCCCCCCTCCCCCTCCCCCGACCCCCACCCAACCCAGGCACCCCGTCCCTCACTTGCAACAGGGGTGTGTCGTGTCGTCTGCAGTGGCCACGGTTGTGGGTTGGCCACACGTGTATCGCCTGCCATTCACACAAGGATTACCTTCACCAAGCACGCGCTTTCAGGAGGCGCTGCAATGCAGCAGCCAGGGCAGGCGGGTGCGCCAAGTGCTGGCGCCATGTGCCCACCTATATCCTGTGCGCTGGTGCCGCCCCCCGCAAGGGTGTGGGTGGAGCAGCCTATGCCGCTCCAGCCCCGAGGTGTGGGAAGAAGCAGCGTGCCTGTGCCTTCTCATCATTTACTGCCACCCCCATCCCGAGCACCTCTTCACCCGACACAGCACACCTCCCAACAACCCCACACCTGGCACACTGGACAACCAGCACCATGGATGTGACTGTTCGTCATGCCGGGAGCGGGGACAGCTGTGTCGTCGGAGTTCCGGAAGGTGGGACCGTGGGCGGGCTGAAGGCGGATGCGCTGGAGGAGATGTTCCCGGGTTCTATCAACGCAGTCCGTGGGGCTGAAAACGTCGCGGCACACATCGAAGGGTGTGAGGAGGAGCTGGACGATGAAGAGCGCGTTGCCGACACGGGTCTGGAGGACGGGGGTGCTGTCAAGCTCGTCCCACGCTGGCCCACAGTCAAAGCTCCTGCTGTCTACTCATCTGAGCACGGCAACCGTGTTTACTGCATCACACCGTCGAGGTGTGGGACGCTGTGTGCTGTGGGTTACCGCAACGGACGCATCACTGTGTTTGACACCACCACCGCTGCTGTGGTGGCGTACTTAAGACACGGCAACGAGGATCTTTCTTGCACTGCCTTCTCTGTCTGTGGGACGTGGTTGGCAACGTGCTCAGACGACAACGGCACCATCGGTGTGTGGCTGACAGCAACCTGGGAGCAGGTGTACATGCTGGACCACGACAACAACGCTGTGCGGAATGCAGCGTGGACACACTGCGGACGTCTGGCATCCGGAGACGTCAGCGGGAAAGTGCGTGTGTGGGACTTGAAGGGCACACCGAGCGCCACAGTGCTGGAGGGTCACAGCGATGCTGTTCATGGCATTGCTGTGTCGGGCACGAGGATCTTCAGCGGGTCAGAGGACAAGATCATCCGTGTGTGGGACATCAGCACCCTCACACACACACACACCCTGGACGACCATACTGATGTCGTTACCGGCATCGCCCTGACTCAGGACGAGCAGCACCTGGTGTCGTGCTCTCATGACAAGTCACTCAAGGTGTGGTGCACAACCACCCTCGGCTGCCTGCGTACTGTGCAACTGGAAGACAACCCCTTCGTAGTTGCTGTGTCACAGCCAGGTGATGTTGTTGCAGTGGATACTGAAATCAGTAACACCATCCGGCTGTACCGCCTCAGCACAGGTGAGTGTCTGGGGGAGGTGGGCTCACAGAATTATGGTCTTGCACTGAGCCCCTGCGGGAGGTGGGTCTTCACACCAAAGGCTGACATTTCTGTCAATGTGTGTGCTGTGTCTTCCGTTTCACCCTGAGTGCAGTGTCTCGGAACCTGCGCGCTGCCTTGTGTGCTTGCCGGTGGGTGGGTGGGTGGAGGTGTGAGGTACAGTGGAGGCAGCACCAGAGCTCGCTCGGTGCGTCCTTCACTAAACTTAAAGATTATTGTGTGCTTGCCGGTGGGTAGGTGGGTGGGTGGTGGTGTGAGGTGGAATGAGCGGGTTGGGGAGGTGTGGGCCGGTCGGTGAGAGACATCAAGACGGCAGGGCTGTGCACCCCACTCTCGCCAATCAAACCCTTCGTTTCACCCAGATCATCTTCCCAAGGGGGGGTTAGGTGAGGCGGCGGGACGTCAGGTACCACTGACCCTGATTCGACCTGAGTGTTCCATTCCAGAAGCAGTGAGGGGGGTCGGGTGTGGGTAGGGTGGTTTAGGGTGCGTGTTGTGTCCGTACACAGCAGGCCAGCGTCTCCCTCACCCCCTCACCCACTCGCAAGTCTACATTGTTTGGAGTGAAGTCAGTGTATGGTGATGTGTAGGACCTGAAGCAAGGCCTCTCCAGTGTTTCGCCCAGGGGCACCCACCACTTGCCTACCTTCTCCGACCCTCGCCCGGAGCCGACTTGTTGTAGGCCACCACTGCACGAGGCTGGAACGAAGCAATTGAAGTCATTCCCTGACCACCGCCACCCAGCAGCAAGAGTACGGTTCCCTGTTTGTTGTGGCGGTGTGTGCACAGCACAGGCAGGAAACAGGTTTTTGGTGGTTTTGTGTGTCCACGTGGCAGAAACCGTGGTGGTTCTTCAGTGAGGCTCATACCAGTATGTTCTTCCGCAGCCCAATGGTTGCGAACTGACAGCAGCTCGACACCTCACCTCCTCCCAACCACCCCACCACAGGAATGGACGGCCCCACCGTGGATGTGACTGTGCGTCACAGCGGGAGCGGTGACAGCTGTGTCGTCGGAGTTCCGGAAGGCGGGACCGTGGTCAGGCTGAAGGCGGATGCGCTGGAGGAGATGTTCCCGGGTTCTATCAACAACGCATCCCGTGAGGCTGAATACGTCGCAGCACACATCGAAGGGTGTGAGGAGGAGCTGGACGATGAAGAGCGCGTTGCCGACACGGGTCTGGAGGACGGGGGTGCTGTCAAGCTCGTCCCACGCTGGCCCACAGTCAAGGCCCCCGCAGTCTACTCATCGACGCATGGCGACGTGGTGTGCTGCATCACGCTGTCAAGGTGTGGGACGCTGTGTGCTGTGGGCTACCGCAACGGACACATCACTGTGTTTGACACCACCACCGCTGCTGTGGTGGCGGACTTAACACACGGCAGCAGTATGATTCCTTGCACTGCCTTCTCTGTCTGTGGGAGGTGGTTGGCAACGTGCTCTCGGTACGGCGCCATCCGTGTGTGGCTGACAGCAACCTGGGAGCAGGTCTGCATGCTCGACCACGACAACAACGCTGTGCGGAATGCAGCGTGGACACACTGCGGACGTCTGGCATCCGGAGACGTCAGCGGGAAAGTGCGTGTGTGGGACTTGAAGGGCACACCGAGCGCCACAGTGCTGGAGGGTCACCGCGATGATGTTCTCGGCATTGCTTAAGATCCAGGGGTACACGGGTGGGAACCTTGAATCCTTCCGGCGGCAGTCAAACGCTGTTGAAAACTTTTGGATGTCCCACCTGAGGACCCCGGACAACGCATGTTCCGCTTACCATCAAACAAAACGTAAAAGTGAGCCGGTGAACGGGAGACACATCAGCCCACATAAGCGGAGCACGAGACCGGCAAAGGAATGGGTGGAATATGTGAGAGAAGGACAGAAGGATAGCGAGAATGATAAGGTGCACATTGTGTTGGATGCAGGAAAGTAACACAAGATCCGTCAGCAACTGAGTCATCTCCTCAGCCTTCCGGTGGAGGAGATCAAACAGTATAACATGGACGAGTGGGAAATCAACAGAGTCAAACGCCTACTCGCGTGGCTGACACAGCACGTAAAGAGGGAGACTCTGCCAAAAAATGTGAAATGCTTGGAGGAAAGATTGAAGGCTAAGAAGTTTGCAGGAAAGATTGAAGGCTAAGAAGAAGGAAAAGCCTAAGGAGGATTCTTCATATTCCTGGATTTCCCGAATTTCCTGGATTTCCCCCAGCCCCTTAGGCGATTTCAGGGCGGACAGGGCGGACATATCCGGACCGGAAATCCGGGTGTCCGGATGTCCGGGTCCAATTTTGACCCCCCCCCCCCCCCCCGGACATTTCCCGAATTTCCCGCCCGGACATGTCCGGGCGGACATCCGGACATCCAGAAATGTCCGCCCCGGACAGGGCGGACATTTTCTGGTGTCCGGATGTCCGGGCGGACATGTCCGGACCCGGAAATTCGGGAAATCCAATTTTGACCCCCCCCCCCCCCCCCCCCCCCGGACATGTCCGGCCAGGACCTCAATAGTTTGATTTTTGGTCCAGAAAATAGTTTGAAAATTTTTGAAATCTGGGTGCCCAAAAAAAATTTCCTAAGACCGGCGATTTGTAGGGGGACCCTTTCGAATTTTTTTTTGGGGAAGGGTAAATCAGGGTATAAGATAGACTTTTTTTCTGGCGCCGTTTTCCGGTTTTTCTGGTTTTGAAAATTTTTCGCGCGCGCCTTCGGCGCGCGCGACCCGCGCAAACCCTCCCAGAATCTGAGAGGGCCCAGTGCCTGCGCGCGTCCTGTCGTACTGAGGCTGCTTGGTGGGGCAGGCGCAGCAGCTGCTTTGAAAGTTTGGACTCTCGGCCAAAAAACCGGTCTGGTGCAATGTTTTTACGCAGGGGGGTCTGGGGGGCGGAGCCCCCCAGCCGCCGGAGGCCACGGTAGTGAACATCTGTTCCCTACAGTCTGGATTCGCTTGTAAGTAGGAAGGCTTCACTGTATCGCAGCCCGGCCAGCAGGAGATCACTGGTCCTTGAGGGTTCAACCTTCAGGGTGGAGGAGGACGTGGGAGCGACCACTCGTGACAGGTGTGCGTTGTGGGTGGAGTGGATGCACGGCAGACCTTGTCATGGCCAAAGGGTCCACGAGATCTCCGCCACGTAGAGCCTAGACGAGAGTTTTCGAGGAGATGGGCACCTAGCTGTGACGACAGGCAACAAACAAATCTCATCTGTTAGTTGCCCCCAATAGGCTTGGCGACCTTCAAGACTGCTTGAAAGTCGTTCGTGTTCTCGTCTCAGCCCTCCAGACAAGCAGATCTGTCTCGAGTTGGTGGGCTGTCGCCATGTATTCGATGGCACCGAGTGACGCTGCACAGAGGCAGACGACACGGTGAACTCCAGCGGAGGTTACCCTACCTCCGCTGGAGTACACCGTGTCTCCCATGAGTCTCAACTAGCGGGAGTCTGAGCGTAAACTAGCTGGAATATAGACTCCCGTCTCCAGTACAGACTGCAGTCTTAGACTCCCTCTTAGACATGGTGGCTGGAGTCCACCATGTGTGCACCTTCAAAACAGAAGAGACCTGCATGACGAGGGCATCACCACCCACCGGGCCACCCGCTAGGTCCATTTTTTCTTCTCCGCTTCTCTGCCTTCTTTGGACTATTTGGGCTCTGTGCGGATCACGATGGGGTCACTTTCTATTTTTTTATGGCGTTTTTTCTGACTGTTTTACTGTCCCAAAGTCACAAAAAAACCGCCAAAAATGAGACCGACCTTTTTTTTTTTCCAGAAAACCGGGAACCGGGAAACCCTGGTTTTGAAAACCGGAAAACCAGACCTATCTTATCCCCTGGGGTAAATTGAACGTTTTTGGCCAAATGAAGCCACTGCGACCATTCCCGGGCCTCGGAAATCAGATTTTTGCCCCTCAAATGCGGTGCCGGTCCGGACAAAAAACCGAAAAAATCGTGAAAAATGGCCCATTTTCCCCAGCCAAAAATGGGCCAAAAATGCCCCCCGGACACCCCCAGAGACATGTCCTAATCCGGGGTGCCAGTAGGGGGGACCTTTCGATTTTTTTTTCGAGGAGAGGTCAATTGAACGTTTTTGGACATCTGAGGCCACTGCGACCATTCCCAGATCTCGGAAATGAGATTTTTGGCCCTCAAATGGGGTACCGGTCCCCACGAAATTCCGAAAAAAATCATGAAAATCGAAAGGTCCCACGCACCAAATTCTGCCCAAAAATCGTCAAAAATGGACATGTCATACGCAGCAAGGGGGCAAACCACTCCCCAATGCTCAATGATTCCACGGCAAGCCAGATTTTCTGATCAATTGGTTTGTTTGAGCATGTTCCTGGCCCTTGTTTGGAAAGTAGATGACCCCTGGCTGGAGAGGACGGTTGTGCTCGACCGGACGGAGAGAGAACCTTCTCCATAACCACCTCCACTCCACAATGCCACAAGTGGCAGGAAGGCCGGGTGTTACAGGCCTCAACCAGGGTTCCAAGGCTCTCCACTTCCTGGCTGCGTCAGGGATCACCGGGTACAGCGAGCAGGATTACCTGTCCTGACACCCCAGCATGTACCACCGGAAGAACCCGAAACAGCAGCCGCCCCTCATAGGGGTTGCAAGAGGCACGGAAATCGTTCAAATCGGACCAAGTCCGAAAATTCGGCACTTTCTTGGGTACAAATTGCGGTCCGAAATTTTCCGATTTTTTGAAAAAAGGCTAATTCTGTAAGGGGGACCTTTTCGAATTTTTTTTTCGGGCACTTTTTCCACAAGGAAATGTCCGCCCTGTCCGCTACTGTCCACTACCGATTTCAAGGATCCTCCTAAATCTAAAAAGGAATTCCTCAGCGTCAAGTTTTCTCACCCTGCGATGGATGGCCTGAAGCTCCAGCGTCTCCTGAGGGATGAGAAAGTGGTGCAGGCTTGCCCGGATAAGGATCGGCTGGCAAATACGATGGTGTCCCTGAGCCAGGGCCCGCCGCTGTATTGTCTCATCCAAAACTGTACGAAAGAGAGTTTAGGATTGGCAGCGGAGGGGGTGCTCCCTGAGCATGAGAACTGTCCGTGTCAGAAGTACAGATCCCCGGACCAGCCACACACAGGGCATTTGTTCACTGTGGCCCAAACAATGTCGGGGATTTCCGAGGGCTTTAGGGAGTTGTTGAACAAGGGGAGAAAGTATCGTCTGTCTGGTGACTTGCAACAGGGGTGCGAAAAGGCAAGCGAGGTTCTTTCGGATTTTGTGGAAACCTTTGGGGAGAAGGAGGAAACAGCGGAATTCCGTAAGGTCTTGCTGACAGCGTTGCGAAACGAGTTTGCAGCGCTACCACCTGTTGAGGGGGCCGATCGTATAGATACGGCCGAGCTTAAAAAAGTCCAGGAGGATGTTGTGTTGTGTAGTGTAGACAAATCGTCCCATGACTTTGGGGCGATCTGTAAACACTTTTACAGACATTGGCTACGGGAACAGCTCAGCGCAACAACAGGGACTTTCGAAACGGCAAAGGAAACGGAGAAGCAAATTCTCAACCGCTTGCAGAGAGAGTGTGATGAACGCCAGCTGCAAATTGGAGATTGTTTCCCGTATTTGTATGGGTCTCTGAAGATCCATAAGCCGGTGGAAAAAGGCCCCACGTTGAGGGGAATTGCTGGTTTAAGTGGAGATAACAGAGATGAGACGGAAGGGGAGAAAATGGAGAGAAAAAAGAAACAGAAAGAGAGTAAGGTGAATCAGCCAACTGTGGGTATTGCAACAGGCATACACACAGAATTGTCAGGGCTGCTAAAGATGGTCATCCGCACGTTGAGTGATGAGGATGAAACACATAGGAGGAAATGTGGTGTCAAACGGTTTTTTGTTGTGGAGAGTTACGATGAGGTGGCGAAGTACATGAAAATGAACTACGACACAGTAAAAAAAGCCACGCCAAAAACAAAAGACTTTACCTCGATGTACACGTCTTTGGATCAAGAGGCGGTAATTGAGGGTGTCTCCTGGTGTGTGGAACAGGCGTTTGCGGCGAAGGGTGGCAGGTTTTTGGCGCGAGAGACGAAGGCCAAAAAAAGAAAGAAAAAGGCTTTCCGCTGGAAGGAAGGGCGGGGGGATGATAGAACACTTGCATACAACAGTGATGAAGTCAAAGAGTTAGTGAGACTAGCTGTGACCAACAGCTTCATCAAAAATGGCAAGTTCGTCCTCCACCAGAAGAAGGGCATCCCGACCGGTGGAAATGCCAGCCCGGACCTGGCAAACCTTTTTTGCGCAAGTAAGGAAATGCGCTATATCGATAAGCTCCCCATTAAAAAGCAAAAGGAGTATAAGGGGGTCTTCGCTGGTCGACAAACTTCGACAAACTTCGTCGTTCGTCACATAATTAGGAAAACGGCTGTTTCAGGGGGTTTTTCACCGAAGACGGCAGTGTTCTGACGACGACGACAGGGGTCTTCGACAAAAACTTCGTCAGCGAAGACCCCCCCCCAAAAATGAATTAAAAACCGGTTTTTCGGGGATTCTCGCTGTTCGTCACCTGTCGTCAAATTTCGACAAAATTCGACAATTTTCACCTAAACCGACGGAAAATGCACCAAAATGCACCACCCACAGCCTGGGTCGGCCCAGGGTCTGGACACCACTCCTGGACCCGGCCCAGTACGGGCGAGATCGGCCCATAGCCGGCCCAGCACTGCCGAGATCGGCCCATAGCCGGCCCAGTACGGGCGAGATCGGCCCATAGCCGGCCCAGCACTGCCGAGATCGGCCCATGTCCGGCCCAGTACGTGCGAGATCGGCCCATAGCCGGCCCAGCACTGCCGAGATCGGCCCATGTCCGGCCGAGCACTGCCGAGATCGGCCCATAGCCGGCCCAGTACGGGCGAGATCGGCCCATAGCCGGCCCAGCACTGCCGAGATCGGCCCATGTCCGGCCCAGTACGTGCGAGATCGGCCCATAGCCGGCCCAGCACTGCCGAGATCGGCCCATAGCCGGCCCAGTACGGGCGAGATCGGCCCATAGCCGGCCCAGCACTGCCGAGATCGGCCCATGTCCGGCCCAGTACGGCCGAGATCGGCCCGTAGCCGGCCCAGCACTGCCGAGATCGGCCCATAGCCGGCCCAGCACTGCCGAGATCGGCCCATGTCCGGCCCAGTACGGCCGAGATCGGCCCGTAGCCGGCCCAGCACTGCCGAGATCGGCCCATAGCCGGCCCAGTACGGGCGAGATCGGCCCATAGCCGGCCCAGCACTGCCGAGATCGGCCCATGTCCGGCCCAGTACGGGCGAGATCGGCCCATAGCCGGCCCAGCACTGCCGAGATCGGCCCATAGCCGGCCCAGCACTGCCGAGATCGGCCCATAGCCGGCCCAGTACGGGCGAGATCGGCCCATAGCCGGCCCAGCACTGCCGAGATCGGCCCATGTCCGGCCCAGTACGTGCGAGATCGGCCAATAGCCGGCCCAGCACTGCCGAGATCGGCCCATAGCCGGCCCAGTACGGGCGAGATCGGCCCATGTCCGGCCCAGTACGGGCGAGATCGGCCCGTAGCCGGCCCAGCACTGCCGAGATCGGCCCATAGCCGGCCCAGTACGGGCGAGATCGGCCCATGTCCGGCCCAGTACGGGCGAGATCGGCCCGTAGCCGGCCCAGCACTGCCGAGATCGCCCATAGCCGGCCCAGTACGGGCGAGATCGGCCCGTAGCCGTCCCAGCACTGCCGAGATCGGCCCATAGCCGGCCCAGTACGGGCGAGATCGGCCCATAGCCGGCCCAGCACTGCCGAGATCGGCCCATAGCCGGCCCAGTACGGGCGAGATCGGCCCATAGCCGGCCCAGCACTGCCGAGATCGGCCCATAGCCGGCCCAGTACGGGCGAGATCGGCCCATAGCCGGCCCAGCACTGCCGAGATCGGCCCATGTCCGGCCCAGCACTGCCGAGATCGGCCCATAGCCGGCCCAGTACGGGCGAGATCGGCCCATAGCCGGCCCAGCACTGCCGAGATCGGCCCATGTCCGGCCCAGTACGGCCGAGATCGGCCCGTAGCCGGCCCAGCACTGCCGAGATCGGCCCATAGCCGGCCCAGTACGGGCGAGATCGGCCCATAGCCGGCCCAGCACTGCCGAGATCGGCCCATGTCCGGCCCAGTACGGGCGAGATCGGCCCATAGCCGGCCCAGCACTGCCGAGATCGGCCCATAGCCGGCCCAGCACTGCCGAGATCGGCCCATAGCCGGCCCAGCACTGCCGAGATCGGCCCATAGCCGGCCCAGTACGGGCGAGATCGGCCCATAGCCGGCCCAGCACTGCCGAGATCGGCCCATGTCCGGCCCAGTACGGCCGAGATCGGCCCGTAGCCGGCCCAGCACTGCCGAGATCGGCCCATAGCCGGCCCAGCACTGCCGAGATCGGCCCATGTCCGGCCCAGTACGGCCGAGATCGGCCCGTAGCCGGCCCAGCACTGCCGAGATCGGCCCATAGCCGGCCCAGTACGGGCGAGATCGGCCCATAGCCGGCCCAGCACTGCCGAGATCGGCCCATGTCCGGCCCAGTACGGGCGAGATCGGCCCATAGCCGGCCCAGCACTGCCGAGATCGGCCCATAGCCGGCCCAGTACGTGCGAGATCGGCCCATAGCCGGCCCAGTACTGCCGAGATCGGCCCATGTCCGGCCCAGTACGGGCGAGATCGGCCCATAGCCGGCCTAGTCGTAGGATGCTGAACGAAGACAGCCAGCAGGCGCTGCTCTTCGATGACTACTCCACAGAGACGAAGATCACGACACTCGTGGTCACAGACGTGCAGGCCTCGACCCTCTGCTTGGAGAAGTCTTTCGAGGGAATGCGGAAGGCGCTAAAAATCCACAACCATGTGATCCGGAAGTGCATTGCGGGCATGGCGGGTATGAGGCAGGACATCGTCAGTGTCTGGACAGCACTCCTGGGCTCGGCCCAGGGACTGGACATCACTCCCTGGCTCGGCCCAGTGTCTGGACAGCACTCCTGGGCTCGGCCCAGGGTCTGGACACCACTCCTGGGCTCGGCCCAGTGTCTGGACACCACTCCCTGGCTCGGCCCAGGGACTGGACAGCACTCCTGAGCTCGGCCCAGTGTCTGGACAGCACTCCTGGGCTCGGCCCAGGGTCTGGACACCACTCCCTGGCTCGGCCCAGGGTCTGGACATCACTCCTGGGCTCGGCCCAGTGTCTGGACACCACTCCTGGGCTCGGCCCAGGGTCTGGACAGCACTCCTGGGCTCGGCCCAGGGACTGGACAGCACTCCTGAGCTCGGCCCAGTGCCTGGACAGCACTCCTGGGCTCGGCCCAGGGTCTGGACACCACTCCCTGGCTCGGCCCAGGGTCTGGACATCACTCCTGGGCTCGGCCCAGTGTCTGGACAGCACTCCTGGGCTCGGCCCAGTGTCTGGACACGACTCGTCGGCTCGGCCCAGTGGGTCGAGCCCAGGAGTGATGTCCAGACACTGTCTGGACGGGAAGCTCCCCGCAGTGAGTGGTCGGGGGCCGTGGCCACGACCTCGGGGTGATGTCCAGCCGAGCAGAACGTGGCGCCCGGAGTACCGAGTGTTTGCTCCACTCAGAGGGGGTTCGATGCAGGACCCCTTCCCAGTCATGATCTCCTCAGTGCCTCCATCGATCCCCTCCGTCAGGGATCTTGCTGTGTGTAACATTAGCACAAGACCTAAACCCGCATCGCGTACCCATCCTTCGAAACCGTGCGATGTGCAATGTTGTGTTCATGTAGCTAGCTCGGAGAGTGTCTTAGCGAGCCCGCAAGGCTAGCTATATTTGCACCGTCCAACCAAATCTTGCTCAGCTTCGACTTGGCGCCGAGAGAGTTACGAGCGCTGCCCATAGAATCAGGTGTGCCGGGCGTGTGTGTCTTTATCAACACACGCAGACTCCTGCATACAGTAGACGGCCTACAGGCGAGGCGGAGTGTGACCTACTGTTGGGGGTGGTGAACTGGTCTGCGACGTCATCCTGCTGGTGTGCGACGTCTCCACCTCCTGCGGCACAGGGGGCCTTGTGATCTGGAGCGCTGGGGCAGCGCGGTGCAATGTCGGAGTGCGGACGGGCCAAGTCCCCCTGCTCCTGTGCATGCAGCGCAGATTTCTTGTTGCTGCGGTCCAGACAGCGGGCCGAGACCGGATGTGATGTCGGCCCACCCTCGGGACATCACTGCCTGGCTCGGCCCACCCTCTGGACAGGACTGCGTGGCTCGGCCCATTCTCGGGACAGCACTGCCTAGCTCGGCCCACCCTCGGGACAGCACTGTCTGGCTCGGCCCGTTCTCGGGACAGCACTGTCTGGCTCGGCCCATTCTCGGGACAGCACTGTCTGGCTCGGCCCATTCTCGGGACAGCACTGTCTGGCTCGGCCCACCCTTGGGACAGCACTGCCTGGCTCGGCCCATTCTCGGGACAGCACTGCCTAGCTCGGCCCACCCTCGGGACAGCACTGTCTGGCTCGGCCCGTTCTCGGGACAGCACTGTCTGGCTCGGCCCATTCTCGGGACAGCACTGTCTGGCTCGGCCCATTCTCGGGACAGCACTGTCTGGCTCGGCCCACCCTTGGGACAGCACTGCCTGGCTCGGCCCATTCTCGGGACAGCACTGCCTAGCTCGGCCCACCCTCGGGACAGCACTGTCTGGCTCGGCCCGTTCTCGGGACAGCACTGTCTGGCTCGGCCCATTCTCGGGACAGCACTGTCTGGCTCGGCCCATTCTCGGGACAGCACTGTCTGGCTCGGCCCACCCTTGGGACAGCACTGCCTGGCTCGGCCCATTCTCGGGACAGCACTGCCTAGCTCGGCCCACCCTCGGGACAGCACTGTCTGGCTCGGCCCGTTCTCGGGACAGCACTGTCTGGCTCGTCCCATTCTCGGGACAGCACTGTCTGGCTCGGCCCATTCTCGGGACAGCACTGTCTGGCTCGGCCCACCCTTGGGACAGCACTGCCTGGCTCGGCCCATTCTCGGGACAGCACTGCCTAGCTCGGCCCACCCTCGGGACAGCACTGTCTGGCTCGGCCCGTTCTCGGGACAGCACTGTCTGGCTCGGCCCATTCTCGGGACAGCACTGTCTGGCTCGGCCCACCCTTGGGACAGCACTGCCTGGCTCGGCCCATTCTCGGGACATCACTGTCTGGCTCGGCCCACCCTTGGGACAGCACTGTCTGGCTCGGCCCGTTCTCGGGACAGCACTGCCTGGCTCCGCTTCGTGCCAGCACGAGCACTAGCCGTTGCTCCTGCATTGCCCCAGGCGGCCAGCTCCCATCTTGGCTTGGCCCAGGATGACAGGTTGATCTCAATGTTTACCCGTGACACGGGCCCCGCCGTGCCTTCTCGTCCTGTGAGGGCTGAACAATGCACAGGGACCGCTCGACATTATTTTTTGGGTCCAAATGCGTGCTCCCAGCTAGGGGCCACCCAACTCCCCGCCCTTTTTTTTGCCTCCGATTTGGCCCATTTTCGGCCCATTTTGCCCTGCACCAGCCTGCACTTTTTTGCACCGGCTAGCGAAGACCCCCTAATGGGTTCTTCAGATTTATTGATGACGTTTTTACCCTTGGAGCGGACATCCCTGACGAGGTCTACGGGATGACCTCTGAGGACACAACAAGGCAGAAAGACGATTGTGTGTTTCTGAGGGGTAGGAACCGTTGGCAGAGATACGCCGATGACCCCGAAGACACGAAGACACGTGTCCGTATGTCAGTATTCAATAAAGAGAGTGACTGGGTAACCTATACACCCAATAAATATACTTGTCGAACAAGTGCAGCACCAGAAAGCCAAGGAAGGGGTATTTTGGTGTCACAGTTGATACGGTCTGCGGGTATGTGCAACAACCTGGATGATTTCAAGGTTGAAGCAGAGCTGATTTTGCGGCGCCTCCTCGGACGGGGATGGAAGCCGTACGAATTGCGTAGTGCTTGGTACAGAACTACACGAAGGTTGTTTTGTGTGGCTCCATCTGCAATGGCAAAAATGGAGCGCCTGTTTGATACTGCTGTGGACAGACACTATCGCAAACACCCTCTCCCCAAGCTACGGGAGTATGTGTGGGCAAAATCAACCCGAGACATGCCATTGAGAGAAAAGTGTGTGGATATCAGCCCGTCGGATGTAAAGGGGAAGCCAGGAGATGTGCCAGTGACTGAGTGCAACCAGCCACAGGACAGACCCTTGCCAACTTCCCAATCGAACCTTTTTTCAAGTGACGAGTCATCAGATAACGATCGATCCCCCAAAAAACAGAGGTCTGACGGGGGAGGTGATCCGAGCAGCAAGAAGCGCAAGAGAGCAACAAAGAAAGCCTCACAGATGGAGGTGGATCCGACGTTCCACCCCCGTGCTTTGGTTAACACAGGTGATTCTTGTTTCTTAGCAGCTTTGGCGCAGGGCATGACTGATACTTACTTGCAAGACTTGGTGCAAGCAATCTCTGGGCTCGATGAGGCAGGAGTGGATGTCCCCTGGAAGTTGCAGGTGTGGCACAATCTGTTGACCCGCACACCAGGAACATACTCTATTGACGAGCTGCGTAAGACACTGCCTCACGAGTTCCGACGCGGCCACCAGGATATTGATGACGCGTACGAGAGAGGGATTGTGAAAAATATCTCTGAAGCATGGGAGGAAATACACGATAACCTGGAGGGCAATGTGGAAAAGATTGACGCCATGATGGAAGGGTGTGGTTTCCCGGTGCAGAACCCATGCCCGTTTTTGTCGTTCCAAGAGACCACGAGATGTGAGTGTGGCGATGAACGTGAGAAAACGGAAGTCAGAAGTATGTGGTACGTGAATTGTACGGACAGATCACTAAGCCTACAGAAAAGACTTGATGATACGATGGCAGTGGAAAAGCTTTCCGGGGGAAACAGCGTGGATTGTGCAGGGTGCGGGAAGAAAACTGTACCGACTAGAAAGGATACGCCCGTGTCCCTTCCAAAGTATCTCCCAATTAGCTTTAAACGCTTCCGCGTCAACAAACACACACGGAGGAGTGAGAAAGTCATGGGAGCGCGGAAGGTGGACCGCAACCTCGAGTTTACAGTTCAAGGCGTTACCAAGTATTTCGAGCTATGTGGTATCCTCATGCATCATGGTGTGTCAGCGGATGTGGGTCACTATACGTACCTGCATGTGCAGGGTGATGAAGCGACCCTCTACAATGACAGTGTGGTGACGGAAAATCTTGATGCAGAACAGGCTATCAAGGAGGCTCAATCCTCTGTGTATATGATGTGGTACCGTGAGATAACTTGTAAAGTAAGTGCAACTGAGGACCCCCCCTCAGAGGTGTGTACGGCGCCCACACAACAGCCTGAGCCCACGGGGAGCACAGCGGACATACTGCAGGAGTTGCAGGATGCCGGCGCCCCCGCGAGCAACAGCACAGGTGATGGGACACAGCCACGGGGGGAGGGGTACCAGAGGTTGCAACGGGAGGCCCTGGAGTTGGAGGAAAGTGCAGAAAGGGCAAGGCTTGTGGAAACCGAAACTCCGCTACGTTATGCTTTAGAAAAAGACACAACAGAGGTGTGTGCGAAACTTCTTAGCGAAGAGCAGGCGAAGAGTCTCCTTAAGCTGTGTCAAGATGAACTCCGAGTGGCAATAAACGACCGGGATGTCGAGCAAAGGAAGGCCACAGAGGAACAGCAAAAAGTCTTGGCAGAAGCACAGAGTGAGGTGAAAAGGCTATCGGCCGTGCTCGTGGAAAAGCAGAAGGTTATGGATGCCAGCCAGGAACAAGTGCAACTGGCGAACGAGCGAACGGAGAAGATAGCGGGTGAGGCCCAGGCGAAGGTGGGCATCCTGGCTCAACAACAACAGGAGCTGGCTGTGTTGAAGAGACAGGTAAAAAAACAGGAAGGTACAGTCTCTTTTTTGGAAGGTCTTGGAAAAGAAAGAGAGGAGGAAGTGACACAGTTGCGGGCACAGGTGGCACGCGATCAGGCAACTTTTAACCAAGAACTGCACCGCGTCGAGTCTGTGGCCCGTGGCTACCAGTCACAGGGAGAGTCTCAACACCTTTTACTTAGAGAGGCAGAGAATGCTTTGAAAGGAACGCAGCAAGAAAAAGCGTTGTTGGAGGCCCAAGTTTCAGAGAGTGTGGAAAGTGAGAAGGCCCTCCGGGAGCAGCTAGTGTTACAGGGGAAGTATCTGAAATTGCAGGACTGCATGAACGAGGACCAGAAGCAGGATAAGGCCCTCATGGCTGAGCAAATGCAGTTCCAACTGCGCAAGGGCATGGCCATGGCTGAAAGAATGGCGGAGCAGCGGAACGTTATTTCTCAGCAAAACATGTTGGTGAAGGCCCTACAGACAGTAGTGGTCGAGTCTGAGTTGAGCCAGCCGCAAATACTGCCCAGGTACGAGCCAATGCAAGCCACGGGGGGTGGCCAAACACTTTTGCTAACACCTGGCCCTGAGCAGGGGCAGTTGATTGAGTACACACCTGTGAAAAAACGGGATAGAGATGAAGTGAGTGGTGGCGATGAAACTAGTGAAGAGTCGAAGGACCTTTTTGAGAGTCAGCCTACAGCGGGGGATGTGATTGCTCCTTCTTCTGCTCTTGTGGTTGTGCCCCAAGGGGCTCCGGTGACACCCAAAACCAGGGGGCCGCAAGCAAAGAGGCCGCGCTCCGTGCCTGTCTTGGCGTTGACCGGCCCTCAGGCACAGACAACGGCAACGGAACCTGCTTCGGAGCCTGTCCTCAGATTGGATGCCCCTCCAGGGCAGGTGCCACCTCCGGAGCCTGCCCTGATGCTGGGCCCTCCTCCGGCCGACACGGCGTCTGCAGGGCACCCTTCACCGGACATGTTTTCTGCTCAGACGGGAGGTGACGGGGTTGCGGGGGAAACAGGAGCAGTGACACCCGCAAAGTCACAGACAGACACGGAGTTTTCACAGTCACCCGGAGGAGGCCCTGATTCTGAAGCGGGGCCGAAGCCGGATGCAGCCACTTGACTGGATGTCAGGTGAGTGCCACGTGGGGTGAGCTACGACCACGTGTTTTGTTTGAAGGCTATGACAACATAGGAGACGGGAAGTGTTGAGAGGCAACGGTCTGTGTTAGTGAGACAAGGTGCGTGCTATGGATTTTGCGTTTTTTCAAACTTCCCCCCCCCCCCCCAGAACCTGAGAATGTGACCGCCTACCCCTTGTTTTTTACATAGAGGAGTTCAGCGTGTTAAACCCCATTCTCTGTTCCCAAGGCAGAGCGGCGATGTGTACCCAGAGTGTACTTACGTGCACATGGCTCTGCAGATACGCTGAGTGGTGAGGGGCATGCCTGTTTTCCCTTTTGTTTCCATTATCTTGTCTTCAGAACGAACACACGAATGAAACAAAAACCATAACAGAACGCCCCCACCCCTGATGTATGTTTTTTCTCAACCATTTCCCCCCCCCCTCCCCCAACCCCCGTTTTTGCTATGTCTTTTGATATGTTTCTTTTCCCCCCCCCCACCCGACAAGCGAATCAGCAGTGTGTATCTGTACACAGAAATAAACCAATAACATGACAGTAGAGTGCTGGAGGGTCACAGCGATGCTGTTCATGGCATTGCTGTGTCGGGCACGAGGATCTTCAGCGGGTCAGAGGACAAGATCATCCGTGTGTGGGACATCAACACCCTCACACACACACACACCCTGGATCACACTCATTGTGTGACCGGCATCGCCCTGACTCAGGACGAGCAGCACCTGGTGTCGTGCTCTTATTACGGCATGTCACTCAAGGTGTGGTGCACAACCACCCTCAGCTGCCTGCGTACTGTGCAACTGGAAGACTATCCCTACTCACTTGCTGTGCCACAGCCAGGTGATGTTGTTGCAGTGGATACTGAATCCCCTGAAGCCATCTGGCTGTACCGCCTCAGCACAGGCGAGTTTCTGGGGGAGGTGGACTCAATGTGTCATGGTGTTGCCCTCAGCCCCTGCGGGAGGTGGGTCTTCACACCAGCGTTCGGCAGTAATGGCGGCTATGTGTGTGCTGTGTCTTCCGTTTCACCCTGAGTCCAGTGTCTCGCAGCCTGTTTCCCTGCCTTGTGTGCTTGCCGTTCTCCCGGGGACTACGTGTTCGGCCTGTTGTGTGTCTCGATGGTTTGCTTTTCAACTGATGTTTCGTGGTGGGTCTGAGGCGTACAGTGGAGGCTGCACTAGAGCTCGCTCGGTGCGTCCTCCACAAAACTTACTGGGGGGGGGGCAAATAATCGTGCACTCCACTATTAATTGGCGAACGGGCGGGTATAATTGAGGGGCCCAAAAAAAGTCAAAAAGTTGACGGGGGGGAATAATCGTGGGGTGCACGATTATTCACTTTTGCAAGTTTTCTGGTCAGTTCTGGGGACAAACATCGCAAAAACCTCGTCCGTTTGCATATTTGGAATCTGTGCGGATCGTAGTGGGGTCATTTTGGCCATGGGGTGTCTGTCTTCACCCCTTACTGGCAGTCACCGTCTGGGCTCATTTTCGTGTTGAAACTGGAGGCACACAAGTCCGGACATGTGGACGAATATGAGCCAAAATGGTGACGACCAGTCACGGGTGAAGACAGACACCCCATGGTCGAAATGACCCCACCACGATCCGCACGGGCTCCCAACATTCAGAAGACCGGGGTTTTTGAATATTCTGCGGGAAAAATTGCTCATTTTTCTTCCAGAACTGACCGAAAATAGCCAAAAGTGATAAATGCCCGTTTCAAAAAGGCACTATTATTTGACTATGCACGATTATTCGACTATGCACGATTAATTGCCCCCCCCAGTAAAGATTATCGTGTAGAGGGGCCCAAGCTGCGTAACCTTAAGCGTGGGCAAAATTTTGGCGATTTAAAAATCGCATTGTCTAAAGCACTACCCCACCAAAAATCACTCTACGGAATCCGTCTGACCTAGCAGCACCTATCAGCACCTAAATGCTGCCCGTTTGTTAAATTTAAAATCCAAAAAACTCCCAAAACACGGGGCCCTTGAGACAATGCGAAAATCGCGAAAAATCCGAAAAAAAATTTTCCCGAAATTTCGCCCAAAACCCCGTTTTTCCGGCCCCAGGCACACCCACACCCAGAAAAAACTGGTTTTTGGGCAAAAATTTCGGGTTCAAAAATTTCACTTTTTCGCTGAAAAATGGCCTGGGGGGGCCTCAGGCACGATACAGGGGGGTTTTCTGAGGGTTTTGGGACCCTCCAGACGCAAAACATCTGCGCTGTCTGGAGGGGTTACTGCATGTTAAACCCCATTCTCTGCTCCCAAGGCAGGGCAGCTGCTTATGAGAAGGTTGGTACCTGGCACGTCCTTGACGTGTGGTCCTCATCTCATGAGTAGCTGAGTGGTGAGGGGCATGCCTCCATTTTCAAGTGTGTTGGAGTGCACGCCTCCTGAAGGTGTCGGGTTCTTGTGCAGGACGAAGAGCCGGCGGCTAGATACTCCTGGACTGACGTGTGCTGGTAGGTAGCTTCTGGTGTTTCTGAGGTGCTGGTAGCTGGGTATGGCCCCTAACAGGTAGCTTCGGGTGTTTCTGAGGTGCTGCTAGCTGGGTATGGCCCCTAACACGTAGCTTCTGGTGTTTCTGAGGTGCTGGTAGCTGGGTATGGCCCCAAACAGGTAGCTTCTGGTGTTTCTGAGGTGTTGGTGTCCAGGTACGGCCCAGAATAGGTGGCTTCTGGTGTTTCTGAGGTGTGGGTAGCCAGGTATGGGCCAGAATAGGTGGCTTCTGGTGTTTCCGAGGTGTGGGTAGCCAGGTATGGCCCCAAGCAGGTGGCTTCTGGTGTTTCTGAGGTGTTGATAGCCGGGTATGGCCCAGAAGAGGTGGCTTCTGGTGTTTCTGAGGTGTGGGTAGCCAGGTATGGCCCAGAAGAGGTGGCTTCTGGTGTTTCTGAGGTGTGGGTAGCCAGGTATGGCCCAGAAGAGGTGGCTTCTGGTGTTTCTGAGGTGTGGGTAGCCAGGTATGGCCCAGAAGAGGTGGCTTCTGGTGTTTCTGAGGTGCTGGTAGGTGGGTATGGCCCCTAACAGGTAGCTTCTGGTGTTTCTGAGGTGCTGGTAGGTGGGTATGGCCCCTAACAGGTAGCTTCTGGTGTTTCTGCAAACCCGGCGAGGAGAGTGTCGGAATGGGTATGTAGGGGTCACGCGGCTCTGTCTCACCCTAGGAGAGTGTCGGAGTGGGTGTTTAGGTGTCACGCGGCTATGTCGCACCCTAGGAGAGTGTCGGAGTGGGTATGTAGGTGTCACGCGGCTGTGTCTCAACCTAGGAGAGTGTCGGAGTGGGTGTTTAGGTGTCACGCGGCTGTGTCTCAACCTAGGAGAGTGTCGGAATGGGTGTTTAGGTGTCACGCGGCTATGTCTCACCCTAGGAGAGTGTCGGAAAGGGTGTGTCGGAGTCACGCGGATGTGTCGCACCCTGTGAGAGTGTCGCAATGGGTATGTATGAGTCACGCGGATGTGTTGCACCCTCTGAGAGTGTCGCAATCGGTATGTATGGGGTCTTTGCTACGGGGTGATCATCAGTGCATTTTGGTGCATTTCCTGTTGAATTGGCTGAAAACTGAAGAAGTTTGTCGAAGTTTGTCGACCAGCAAAGACCCCCTATGAGTCACGCGGAGGTGTCGCACCCTGTGAGAGTGTCGCAATGCGTATGTATGAGTCACGCGGATACGTTGCACCCTAGGAGAGTGTCGCAATAGGTATGTCTGAGTCACGCGGATGTGTCGCACCCTGTGAGAGTGTCCCAATGGGTCGGTCTGACTCACGTGGATGTGTCACACCCTCTCGCAATGCGTATCTTGCCATGTTCGAGAAGTCACGCGTACCTTCCTCTGCTTATCTTCTTGCTGTGTTGCCTGAGCTTTTGCCCGAGGTCGCTGCAGGGTTTGCAGAGTGTGGTCTTGGTGCAGGTTTCTGAGGGTTAGCCCGTTCAATGTTTTTCCGACGCAGAGACGCTCGGAGAGGGGCCTCCGCGAAGTGGTGCCTTCGAGCAGCAGAGCACCTTTGCGGCGACGGATGGGATGTGAATGAGCATAGCAAATCAATTGACCTTTGCGGCGACAACCGTCAGTGCCGGTCTGTGGGGGCGCGGGCGGCGAAGCCGCCCGCGCCCCCCCGCGCCCCCCCGCGCCCCCCCGCGCCCCCCCGCGCCCCCCCGCGCCCCCCCGCGCCCCCCCGCGCCCCCCCGCGCCCCCCCACGCCCCCCCGCGCCCCCCCCCCCCCCCCCGCGCTCGCCCCCGCGCTCGGCTGCGGGCCGGTCACCTGGTGAAGCCGGGTTAATTGCTGCCTCCCCTGGCCGCTGCCGTTCGCTTTCAGTCGCCGTGTGATCGAGATGCTTTGCTGCTGGGTGGCGACGCGACGCGTGCGGTACTCGTGGACTTCTGGGGTCTTCTGCCGCCCCCCCCCACTGGGCGTGAGCGGGTTCTTGAGCAGATTGCTTTGTGCAGCGGCGGAGCACGCGGGGGCGGAGCTCCCGACAAGGGTCCTGCGTGTGCGTCGCCTCCTCCCGATGGAGTGCCAGTTGCGGGTGCGAGCCGGAGTCGCGGCGGTGTCGCGCGTCGGCAGCCCCATTCCCCCAACCCCTCCCGACCGTCCCGACGCCACCCTACCCAGTGACTCGCGAGCACTTCGCCATTTTTTGCAGCCACACACTTCCGAATGCTTTGACACTTCCCCGACAGGTGATCAGGTTTGGCGCCGTGTGGTGAGGACAGTGTTGGATTCTGCGTTCGCGAGGGCGGAACCATCTGACTTCGTACCTGAGGCTGCCAAAGGCCGACCTGCTGCGTGCCCCCCTGTGTCTAGGGTGTATGTGTGCTGGAACAGCCCCACCACCCCATTGTGGCAGGCAGGAGGGGTGCGAGAGGGGGAAAACTGACCAAACACAGCACTTTAATTGGTGTTGCTGAAAGGCCCAAATTGCGTAGTTCGTGCGTAGTTTTGCGTAGTTTGTGCGTACATTGTGCATAAGCAATAATGCCACTTTTTTATTCTCTCCTGTGGGAAACACGCTACCTCCAATACAGAGCCCAGACTGCACCAACACTACCACCGGCCTCGTCCCAGACCTTGTGGTGCCCATTTCCTGATGTAGGGGCCCTCCATGTGGCCCAAATATCCACCCAGGCCCTCTGGTTTGCAGGAAGTCATCCTTCTGACTGCTGCGGAAGGACCTGTCTCTGGAGGCCCTAGGAGCCTGGCTCGAGACTCACCAAACTAGGTTGTCCGAAGTCTCGAACGTCGGAAGACACATCAGTCAGCCCTCGCCCAGCTGCAGCGTTTGTTTGTCTGTACCTGGGACCAACAGATGACAACGCACCCTCAAGACAAGCCATAGAATGGGCTTACTTGACAGTGGCTGAAGGCTAAGGACACTGCCTGCGAAACCCCTTATCACTACAGAGCCGAGATTGTACCAAAACGCCCCCTAAAGGAGCCCCCTACTCGGGTGTTGCAAAACCCTGTTCCTTTGACTATTTGGACTCTGTGCGGATCGTAGTGGGGTCATTTCTGTGGTCGAGCTGTCAAGCTTCGTCCGTGAAACGTGGGTCTGGCCCAGGGGCTGGTCATAGGATGTGACTGAGAGGCAACCACACCAGCCCACCCAGCGGGACCCCCTCCTTGGGTGTTCCAAAAACCCGTTATTTGGAACGTTTGGGATCTGTGCGGATTGCAGTGGGGTCGTTTTGGCCATGGGGTGTCCATTTACACCTCTTACTGGGAACACCAATTGGGTGAAACCACCCCCCCCTCATACACCCCTACCCCCCGAGTACTCGGGGGGTAGGGGGGCCTGTGGAGGGCACACATTGTGATTTTCCGGCAAACAAACCCGTTTCTTTGCACGATACAGGTGATTCAGAGTGGTCCCTGACTGGGATTCGAAAATTTTCGGCATTTTTTCAGCCTTTTTGAGCTAATTACTGGTCCCGCCCCAGGACAAAATAAAAAAGTGACATTACGAGGCCATATTGCGTAGTTCGTGCGTACTTGTGCGTAGTTCGTGCGCACATCATGCGAAGCACTTTCAGCAACACCATTAATTTTGCCCACTTTTTTGTTAAGCACACTCGTGTGAGCGGAAAGCGCCCCACCACAGCTGCAACCAAACGTGCTCTATACACTAACCCCACCCTTCATCAGGCTCAGGGTGTGATCAGTTCAGGGTTTTGTGTGTAGAAGCGTCAACGCAACAAACTATCAAGCAGGCGAGAGAATCAAGAGGGGGGCAAGAGTGACAGAAGCGGACAGAGTACGCCGAGCTGCGTGGTTGTTCTGAAGAGAGAGGGACAGTAACTACGCCGTGCGTAACTACGGGCTGAGGGAGTACGCCGAGCTGCGCGTATTTTGAGGTCAGAGAGGGACAGTAACTACGCCGAGCTGCGTGTATCTTACAGAGAGGGGCAGTAACAACGCCGTGCTGCGTGTAACAAACAGAGAGGGACAGTAACTACGCCGAGCTGCGTGTATCTTACAGAGAGGGACAGTAACAACGCCGTGCTGCGTGTAACAAACAGAGAGGGACAGTAACTACGCCGAGCTGCGTGTATCTTACAGAGAGGGACAGTAACAACGCCGTGCTGCGTGTAACAAACAGAGAGGGACAGTAACTACGCCGAGCTGCGTAACAGAGAAGATGGCCACTCTGGATTGGGACACCCTGAAGGTTCCCGACCCCGCCCACCCCGACAACGAGCCAGCAGAGCGTCGCCCCGAGTGCATATTCGAAACCTGCAATACAACGCACACAGCCAGGACCGCATTCAGCTGCCACGACTGCGGTGGGACCACGGTCAGGACGTGCATGAGAGAGCACATCCCGGCGCACATCGTCCCCGAATGGCTCGAGGGCGCAGGGGACAGGGGCTGGGTGTGCCCCGAGTGCGCATGGGTCCGGCAGGCGGTCGACGAGGAGACCGCGGCGGACCTGGCAGCAGGGGCGGGCGAGCTAGGCGAGGACGGGGAGTACAGCGAGGCGGACAGCCAGAGTGGCACGGGCCTCCAGCACAGGGACGCACACCACCCCGCCGACTCGAACACCGATCTCCGCGTGGCGAACTCGCTGGAGTACCTGCTGAAGTTGACAGGCCGGCTGGAGAAGGAGCAGAAGGAGCTGAAGAAGACCGTGGAGACGCAGGCGAAGCAGATCGCCACTCTGCAGAAGGCGCTGCAGCGGACGGAGGCCGAGCTGCCCGCTGACTTCTCCGCCCACATCGTGTCGACCTGGGGATCGTCGATCGCCACTGCCCCCGGACGCAGGTTGGTGAAAGCTGAGGTATCCCGGGTTTTCCGACAGGCGGAGCTCAGCGATGCCCCGAGTTCACCGGACTGGCAACACCAGCTCATCCAGGCCTTCGACTCTCTGTTTCAGACAATGGGGCTGATCCGCGACGACGACGATCCGGACCGGTTTATCGAGGCCCTTCACAAGACAATCGTCGCTATGAACTCACACTTTCTCCTGAAGGGGCGAGCGGGCGCCCGCCTCTACCTGGCAAAGGCGAAGATTATGGACCCAGCGAAGTACGATGCGGTGGCACACGGGCGCCTACTCCGGGAGGGGCGGGCCACGCAGGACGACACGCAGGAGAGGCGGGCCGCGTTTCAGGAGCGGTTCCTGCAGGAGCGTAACACGCAGGACCGCCCCGCGCCCTACTCGGGAAAGGGCCACCACAAAGGACGGGGGGGGAAAGGCAAGCGACAGTGACTTCCCGACACCAGCAGGGGACGCCCGCGGGCCACGACCCTCCCCCCCGCCGCGGTGGTGTATGTGAAGGCAGTACCATCTGCCCCCCCGTCAACAAGAGGACGCCCCCGCAAGACCGAGACGAGCGTGACCCCGGAGGAAGCAACCACCATTCGCCAGGAACTACAGCACACCCTGTCCCAAGCCCTCGCACCCACATACTGGGGGGCCCTCCGCCGCACATACGACAGATACTCGCAGTTCCGGGAAGGGTGGATGAAAGCGGAGAGGCGGACACTGCCACACGACGAAGGGGCGGTGCTGTGGGTCACGAAGCAACGGAAGGACGGGCTATCAGTGCAGTCCGCCCTCCAGTACCTCAACAACCTTGCAGCAGCACTCAGACGCTTCGCAGCGTTCCCCCTCGACGGAAGACAAATTGTGGCGGACTACAGGCGGGCGCTGAAGCGGGGAGGAGCACTACGACCACAGAAGCAAGCAGAACCAGCAACAGCCCACAACATCCGGGAGGCGCTAGCGAAGGAGCCACGTCCCATCGTGAAACTGCTGCTCGGCATCATGTGGGGGGGTGCGGCAAGGGCTTCGGACGCACTGCGTTTGGATGTGAAGGACGTCACAGCGGAAAAGCGCAGCGAGCCGATATACGTGCGCTGGACCCAGTCGAAGGCGGACCCTTTCCACATGGGTCACATCACAGGAATCTCCCTGCCGAAGGACCTACACCGTATCCTCCGACACCGCCTCCGCAGGGCGCGCAGTGCAGGAGAGACGAGACTGTTCCCGGCGGACGTCACCTACCGGACCGTGGTAAAAGCCGTCAAGCGGGCACGGAGGGGGCTCACGGCACACTCTCTGCGGAGGGGGGCACTCACACAGCTTGCGCGGAAGAACGTTCCACTGGAGGAGGTGCGCCTCCTCTCGAGACACGCGACGGTCGACGGTGTGATGCGTTACGTATCAGCGGCGGAAAACGCACACGCGCGCGAGACAGCACAGGTGTCGGCGAAGATCGAGTGGTGAAGAAGAAAAAACGACAGCAAGGGGGGACTACGCGCACACAGCCAAAACCCCTGACAGCAACCCACTTCCCGGGGACCACGAGGCTGTTCGCAGCGCGCCGCTACTACGAAGATGCCACATCCGACGAAGCCACGTCCGACCCTCCACCCAGTGATGAGGAAGCGTGGAGCGAGGTGGATAGCGCAGAGTCGTACGGTCCGGGTGTCGAGGACCTCTACGGGGAGGACTTGGGTGTGTGCACGGGGGGGAAGGTGATACGGCCAGCCAACGCGAAGACGGAGCTGCCGGAGGAAGAGGACTACATCGCGGAGATCTGCACCTCACGCCTCAATCTCAAGGAACTGCGACGGTTGGACAGCGAGGGTGAACTGACGGGGGTCCTGGACCTCATCACCAAGCCAGCCGCTTTCGCTGACGCACTGCTTCCCGAGGCCCGCCAAGAACTACGTAAAACGGGGAGGAAGGTATCACGCCACATGTTGCACCACCTGGACACCTTGGTTGAGTATGGCGTCCTGACGGAGGCGGATGCACACCCGTACCTCACGCTGCCAGCGTTCACCGTGTCCAAGAAGTCTGGGGGCCAACGTTTCATCGTCGACGCAAGGCGGCTAAACGCACTGATGACACGCCCACCGGACATGCGTTTGCAGGACATCACGGAGGTGACACAGCGAGTGGCCGCGGCGAGCTGGGTGGTGATGGCAGATGCACGCAGCTGGTTCTACCAGTTCCCCGTACACAAGGAGATCCAACGCTACTTCGAAGTGCGCCTAGGCGGGGAGAGAAAGACATTCGTGAAGACCTTCCTGACTGTCATGTGCATGGGGTGGTCACATTCCCCGGCAATCGCGAACCGCAGCGCACGCGTGCTGCTCCCGCCAGAGCACGGAATAGTCTGGATTGACAACTTCATCGCTGTCGGAGACTCCCTACCAGAGGCACAGGCGAGGTACGCCGACTTCATCAGCCGCTGCGAGAAGGTGGGGGCCGCCCTGAACTTCGACGACACACAACACGGCGTGCCGCTGCAGGACTTCACAGTGTTCGGGATCCACTTCGACCTGACGCGACACCGTTTCCGCATGGACACAGCCTGGGTGCAAAAAGTCCTCGGACGGGAAGAGTACAAGGAAGTCGTCAACGGCCACACGACACCACGCAGGGCGTTCAGAGTATTCGGGTCTTTCGTCTGGCAGTCGTATGTGATGCGGACACCGATGTGTTACATGCCAGCCGTGTTGTCCTTCGTGCGGCGCATCGCGAAGCAGACTCACTCGAACAACGCCCGATGGGACTCCAGGGTCGCAGTACCTCCGTCAGTGCAGGCGGAGACAGTGGCGCGGACACGACTCATCGAGGACAACGAGTGGTATACGCCGCAGAACCCGCCACCGACCATTGAGCTCTGGACAGACGCGTCATCCACGGCGTGGGCGGCGGTGCTCGTGTTACCGGGAGGGGAGTCAGTGTCCCAAGGTGCGTTCGAAGGGAGCGACGCGGACACGAACATCTTCCTGAAGGAAGCGTATGCAGTGTGGCAGGGGGTGCGCATGATGCAGCGTGTGAGGGAGGCAAGCGTGACCTGCCACATAGACAACCTCGGCCTGGTGTTCGCGCTCCGGAAGGGCCACTGCGCCAACTACCGAGGCAACCTTCTGCTGCAGGAGATATACACAACAGCGCGCCGCCAGCAGATACGACTGATTCCACACTGGGTTGCGACCCAAGACCAACGCGCAGACGCGTACACGCGAGGGACGCAGGCCACACACCCCGTGGAGTTGCCACCAGTGTCGATGCCACCCACACTTTTACCAGCGCGCCCGCCTCGTTGAGAACGAGACGGACACGTCCCTCCGGATGAGGGTCCTGGTGTAGAAGCGTCAACGCAACAAACAAAAGGAAATTCATCAGAGCGGTTGTAGCTGTGAAGTGATAGGGCGCTTTTTAAGCACACTCGTGTGAGCGGAAAGCGCCCCACCACAGCTGCAACCAAACGTGCTCTATACACTAACCCCACCCTTCATCAGGCTCAGGGTGTGATCAGTTCAGGGTTTTGTGTGTAGAAGCGTCAACGCAACAAACAAAAGGAAATTCATCAGAGCGGTTGTAGCTGTGAAGTGATAGGGCGCTTTCTCTGCTAAAATCCTAAGACTAGGGCCACCCTACGTACTACGTATTACGGACAGACACCTGGTTGTGTTTTAGTGATACTGTATTGCGGTCCAACCACCAAGCCACTGACAGACAACTGCTACACACCCTCCCGTTGTGCATTGATCTGCCTTGTACAACATATCTGGTGTAGTGACTACAAAAAGGACTAACATTGCGAGAAGGTGCTGGGAGATTTACTTTTCCATTCCCTCTCGACGATCAAACCCCCCCCCCAGTACCTCCAGACAACAGACTTCCGACTCAACAAGTAGCCCAAGGCCCTGTGTTGAAGCACCCCGCTGGGGGCCCGGCCCCAAAGTATTTTCTGTCCGAACTTGCCACCCTCTAGTCTCTGTGTCGTATCCCTGTTGCCTTCCCACCACAACCTCCAGCAGTAGTGTTGAAGCACCGCTCGGCAGTCGCCTGTGCATCCACCGCAGCTGCACAGCGCAGACGGGAGGACGGCATTGCTCATATGGAGGTGACGGTGAGGCACGCGGGGAGCGGGCGGAGCTGCGTTGTCGGTGTTGCCGACACGGACACCGTGCTGGATCTCAAGGCACGCGCGGTGGGGGAGATCTTTGCAGGCCGCCACATCCACGCAGGCAGAGCGGCTGGCGGGCTGGCGGCACGCATCGGCACGCAGGGGGACGAGCTTGACGACGCGCAGCATATTGCAGACACGCGGCTGGAGGGTGGTGACGACGTGCAGCTGGTGCGGCGCTGGGCTGAGATCAAGGCGCCTGCTGAGTACAGCGACACGGAGAACCCGTGCTGTCTCGCGCTGTCGCCATGTGGCAGGCTGTGCTGTGTCGGCACAGGGTCAGGGTCTCTCTACGTCTTCGACACCACCGCTGCCGAGTTGCTGACTCAGATCGAGATGCAGGACGGGCAACCAACGGACTGCATTGCCTTCTCCAGATGTGGCGGGTGGATCGCTGCCGTCTCTCAGAACTCCACCACTGTGTGGTGCACATCAACGTGGGAGTGTGTGCGCACCCTTGAGGGGCACACAGATTGGGTCTACTGCGTGGCGTGGACACACTGCGGTCGCCTTGTGTCTGGTTCGTCTGACCGCACTGTGCGTGTGTGGGACGTGGATGAGGGCATGTGCACCGCAGTGCTGGAGGGCCACACTGGGTGTCTCCACGGGCTTGCTGTGTCGCACACAAGCATCTTCAGCGGGTCGGGGGACAGCACTATCCGCCTGTGGGATCTGCACGCCCTCAGCCACACCCACACCTTGACGGGTCACACAGACGAAGTGAATCGTCTTGCCCTCACCACCGACCAGCGTCGGCTGGTGTCCTGTTCCTCTGACAGGACTGTGAAGGTGTGGTGCACCACCACACACCAATGCTTGTGGTCGGTACAGAAACGAAAGTGCTGCTTTCAAGCGGCGGTGTCGCAGGAGGGCGACTTCATTGCGACTCCCCACCCCAGCCGTCCCTCGGGCATGCTTCGCCTCAGCACAGGGCAGGCCCTCAACCTGACCCTCGGCCTGCCAGATGAGCAAACTGGGTGCCACTGCCTTGCCGCCAGCCCCTGTGGCAGGTGGCTCTTCATTGCTGGCGACACGCATGTCAGTGTGCACCCTGTCAGCACCCTGCCGCAGCAGCACGCCTCTTTGATGTCTTGAGCATGGCCGGCGTGCTTTGCCTCTGTGTCTCTTGATGTCTGTGCCGCCCCTCTTGCGCTCTCTGCCCCCCTTGCCAGCAGAGCACAGGGCAGGCAACGACCGGCATCGCTTGGCTGCCCGTCACAACCAAGCCCCACCCCAGCCCCCTTCCTCGCTGCGAACAACAATTGCTTTGTCAGTCTGCTTCCCCACGCAGGGGCTCGGGAGGCAGTCCCTTATTCTGTACGTGCATGCTGTGGATATGTAGGACTTGTTTGTAGGGGGCTGGTTCACTTTCTGTGTGTCTGGCTGTCGTGGTCGCATGTGATCCGCACCCGTATAAAGGCGGGGTGGAAGCGTCAATGCATTCTTGAGGAAGAGGGGTGTGCATTGTTCCTGTTATCCGATACGCTCATTATAGATGCCTTGTCAGGGCTCGCGTCACCAGGTTCGGGCAGCGTCGCATCACCACTTTCGTTTTCATTCCTTTTGTTGCCCACCACGTTTTTCTGCACTTCAAGACCACACAAGCAGACACCAGCCGGTCGTGAGCCTGTGCAGAAGACCGGCGGAAGCGGAACAAGCTTGTTTCTCTTGCTTCACTGTTTTATTAGTCTCTTGGCACTTATCAGAAAGGACGGATCCACCCAACGCTTATGCAGTATCCGACAGACAGAAAGAACATGCGTATTTTGGACTGTCTTGCCTTCTTGTTCCAACACAGCACGACCTGACCCCTGCTCAGTTGGATGCTGTGCGGTGCATCTGAGATGAGCAGTGTGCTGTGTCTCGAGCTTGGCTTGTCCAGCTCAGTAGCCTGACAGTTCGGCGTGCCGCAAGCCCGGCATCCGGCTGCGCAGAATGTCAACGGAAGAACGAACACGACGGAGTTGCGAAACACCTCCCTGCCCTGCCCTCTCTTGCTGTTTGCTTGCTGTTGTTTGCTGTGTTGTTTCCCCTCCCCCGACCCCGACCCCGACCCCGACCCCGACCCCGACCCCGACCCCGACCCCGACCCCGACCCCGACCCCCACCCAACCCAGGCACCCCGTCCCTCACTTGCAACAGGGGTGTGTCGTGTCGTCTGCAGTGGCCACGGTTGTGGGTTGACCACACGTGTATCGCCTGCCATTCACACAAGGATTACCTTCACCAAGCACGCGCTTTCAGGAGGCGCTGCAATGCAGCAGCCAGGGCAGGCGGGTGCGCCAAGTGCTGGCGCCATGTGCCCACCTATATCCTGTGCGCTGGTGCCGCCCCCCGCAAGGGTGTGGGTGGAGCAGCCTATGCCGCTCCAGCCCCGAGGTGTGGGAAGAAGCAGCGTGCCTGTGCCTTCTCATCATTTACTGCCACCCCCATCCCGAGCACCTCTTCACCCGACACAGCACACCTCCCAACAACCCCACACCTGGCACACTGGACAATCAGCACCATGGATGTGACTGTTCGTCATGCCGGGAGCGGGGACAGCTGTGTCGTCGGAGTTCCGGAAGGTGGGACCGTGGTCAGGCTGAAGGCGGATGCGCTGGAGGAGATGTTCCCAGGTTCCATCAACGCAGTCCGTGGGGCTGAGAACGTCGCGGCACACATCGAAGGGTGTGAGGAGGAGCTGGACGATGAAGAGCGCGTTGCCGACACGGGTCTGGAGGACGGGGGTGCTGTCAAGCTCGTCCCACGTTGGCCCACAGTCAAGGCCCCCGCAGTCTACTCATCGACGCATGAGAATTCCGTATACTGCATCACACTGTCGAGGTGTGGGACGCTGTGTGCTGTGGGTTACCGCAACGGACACATCACTGTGTTCGACACCACCACCGCTGCTGTGGTGGCAGACCTCACACACGGCAACAAGGATGTTGCTTGCACTGCCTTCTCTGTCTGTGGGACGTGGTTGGCAACGTGCTCTCGTGACGGCACCATCGGTGTGTGGCTGACCTCAACCTGGGAGCAGGTGTACATGCTGGACCACGACAACAAATCTGTGCGGAGTGCAGCGTGGACACACTGCGGACGTCGGGCATCCGGAGACGTGAGCGGGAAAGTGCGTGTGTGGGACTTGAAGGGCACACCGTGCGCCACAGTACTGGAGGGGATCAGCAAGGCTCTTCGCAGCATTGCTGTGTCGGACACGAGGATCTTCAGCGGGTCAGATGACAAGAGGATTCGTGTGTGGGACATCAGCACCCTCACACACACACACACCCTGGATGAGCACACTAATGCCGTGACCGGCATCGCCCTGACTCAGGACGAGCAGCACCTGGTGTCGTGCTCTCACGACGAGACACTCAAGGTGTGGTGCACAGCCACCCTCAGCTGCCTGCGTACTGTGCAACTGGAAGACAATCCCTTCGTAGTTGCTGTGTCACAGCCAGGTGATGTTGTTGCAGTGGATACTGAAACCGCTGAAACCATCTGGCTGTACCGCCTCAGCACAGGTGAGTGTCTGGGGGGGTTGGGCTCACAGAATTATGGGCTTGCCTTCAGCCTCTGTGGGAGGTGGGTCTTCACAGCCAAGGCCTACACTTCTGTCTCTGTGTGTGCTGTGTCAGCCTGAGTCCAGTGTTGCATAACCCTGTTCCCTCACTTGACATGCGTGGTCATTTTTTTGTATACCATCCAAAACACAGCGCAGCTGTGTATTGGAGGAAATACGATACGAGAAGGACTGGCGTCATTACCTCTGTCATGGTTTCCATTTCTTCGTGCTCCACCACACCTTCTGTACTTCAGACAACACAAACACACAACACACGGTCGTGAGATTTGTGCAGAGGAGTGGTGGAAGCGGTCAACAAAACATTCCTTTTTCGTTCCCCTATTTTGTTTGTCCAGATCATCAAACATTCACAGACACAAGGACGTCGAGTACGCGTATTTGTCAAAACCGTGCTCACGGAAGGCGTTCAGAACTAAAAAGGTTGCAGTGGGAGCAATGTTTTGTTCACTCCACTTCCCAACGTGCAGGTGACCAGAAGGTTGCACAAACAAAACAAAAGAAACCCGGCAATCCTTTTTTGCTATAACCTGCTCAGGTCACGGTAATAAAGACGTTGGTAGCGCACGTATGGATACACGCACAGGTGCGCACGAACAAACCAGCTAGCTTTTCGCGCTAAAAAGGCTTGTGGCAGCATTCGGTATCTGCATACATACACTAGCAGGCACCGTTCGTACAAACAAAGAACACAACTCTAAGTCTTTTTCTCAGCACACTACTGTAGTCTACAATGCGGGCGGAAAGTGTCACGTGCTTGTTCGTGCCCTTGTGCTTCTTACTCATGACACCAGCATCAGCAGGAGTGTGAGTGTGGAAGCGTCAACGCATTAAGGAAACGGTGGCAAACGTGCAGAACGCGCCGTGACACTTTCCACCGTATCGCATTATTGTCACCCCAACGCAGCACTCTCTGGCCCCTGCCTCTGTTTGGAGGCAGCTGATGCGTTGCATCTGAGATGAGAAGAGGGCAATGCTTGACGCAGTGCTCTCTCTGCAGACCGCCCCACACCTCTCCCCTGCCTGGCGAAGCCCCCTCTTCCGCAGGCACCCCACAGCCCTTGTTGCTGTTGTCCCTTCACTTGTTGAGCATACCTGTGTGATGGCCACCCCCTCCCTGAGGCAGCATTCAACCAACGGATGGCGGGAAGATGTTCGGCGCCGTTCCCCCCGGCAGCGTTGTGGCAGCCGCCTGTGGTCTGTTACACGTCAAACACTTGAGACGCGCTGACCCCCGACCCCATCATCACACACTGCACACACCGCCACACTCTCCAGTGCAACCAACAACATGGATGTGACTGTTCGTCATGCCGGGAGCGGGGACAGCTGCGTCGTCGGAGTTCCGGAAGGCGGGACCGTGGTCAGGCTGAAGGCGGATGCGCTGGAGGAGATGTTCCCAATTTCTATCAACAACGCATCCCGTGAGGCTGAATACGTGGCAGCACACATCGAAGGGTGTGAGGAGGAGCTGGACGATGAAGAGCGCGTTGCCGACACGGGTCTGGAGGACGGGGGTGCCGTCAAGCTCGTCCCACGCTGGCCCACAGTCAAGGCCCCTGCTGTCTACTCATCGACCCATGACCAGAGGGCCAGGTGCATCACACTGTCGAGGTGTGGGACGCTGTGTCCTGTGGGTTACGAACGCGGACACATCACTGTGTTTGACACCACCACCGCTGCTGTGGTGGCGGACCTCAGCCGCAACGTCTCTCTCGTTTTTCATGCAGCGTTCTCTGTCTGTGGGACGTGGTTGGCAACGTGCTCTCAGGACGGCGCTCTCTGCGTGTGGCTGACTTCAACATGGGAGGAGGTGTGCGTACTGGACCACAACAACCCTGTGTTCAGTGCATCGTGGACACACTGCGGACGTCTGGTGTCCGGAGATTTATCCGGCAAACTGCGTGTGTGGGACTTGAAGGGCACACCGAACGCCACAGTACTGGAGGGTATCAGCACCGCTCTTCGCAGCATTGCTGTGTCGGGCACGAGGATCTTCAGCGGGTCAGATGACGCGCGCATCCGTGTGTGGGACATCAGCACCCTCACACACACACACACCCTGTTAGGGCATATATTGTTTGTGACCTGCCTCACCCTGACTCAGGACGAGCAGCACCTGGTGTCGTGCTCTTCTGACAAGTCACTCAAGGTGTGGTGCACAGCCTCCCTCAGCTGCCTGCGTACTGTTTTATTGAGGGGTGCTGCGAACTCACTTGCTGTGTCACAGCCAGGTGATGTTGTTGCCGTACTTACTGCTGACTGTGACACCACCACACTGTACCGCCTCAGCACGGGAGAGTGCCTGGGGAAGGTGGACTCAAAGGGCATTGGAGTTTCCCTCAGCCTCTGCGGGAGGTGGGTCTTCACACCAACGAACCGCAGTTATGTCTCTGTGTGTGCTGTGTCTTCCGTTTCACCCTGAGTGCAGCATCTCGGAGCCCTGTTTCCCTAGCCCTGTCCCCTCGCCACTGCTGGCGGTCCTGCCTCCTGCTGCACTCTGTTTCGAAGGCTGTTGCCCTGGCTTGTGGGTCTACCGTTTCTTCCTTGCCCGCAGCACTGCCATCATCCTGTTCCTTTTCTGTGTGTCTAGCTATCTCGTGTTCACATGTGCTCCACACCCACATCAAAGCAGCAGGCTGAAGGGTGGTGGAGGCGTCAAAGCATCATTAAGGACGAAGGAAGCACGGTTGCGGCTTTTTGTGTCAAACGCATCGTGCTCACAGAAGGCCTTCAGAACGAGAAAGACTGCAGTGGGAGCTGTGCTTTGGAAGTGCAACCCCATCCCACGAAGGCACGGCTCAGCGTCTGCACAAGATCCCAATCCACCACTTTGTAGCACACTGTCCTTGATTCCCATCCCCACCGTCACCCTCCAAGAAAGATTTGCAGTTTGTTTCCACGTGCAAGAAAGCGAAACCAGCAACATGGATGTGACTGTGCGTCACAGCGGGACCGGTGACAGCTGTGTCGTCGGAGTTCCGGAAGGCGGGACCGTGGTCAGGCTGAAGGCGGATGCGCTCAACGAGATGTTCCCGGGTTCTATCAACCCAGCCCGTGAGGCTGCATGCGTCGCAGCCCACAGCGAAGGGTGTGAGGAGGAGCTGGACGATGAAGAGCGCGTTGCCGACACGGGTCTGGAGGACGGGGGTGCTGTCAAGCTCGTCCCACGCTGGCCCATCGTCAAGGCACCCGCAGTCTACTCATCCACCCATGGCGCACGATATCTGCCGCATCACACTGTCGAGGTGTGGGGCGCTGTGTGCTGCTGGAGGCACAGCATGCTGTCTCCCGCACTGGGGTGACCTCCGGGAGTACAACTTTGAGGCAAGCTGTCAGTTGATCCCAACCACACCTTCACACACCGCACCGCCACACACTCCAGGAAGGCTTTGCAGTTTGTGTGCAAGAGAGATTATTGCAGGAGCAAACGTTGCTCCCCGAGCAAATCCCATGGATGTGACTGTTCGTCATGCCGGGAGCGGGGACAGCTGTGTCGTCGGAGTTCCGGAAGGCGGGACCGTGGTCAGGCTGAAGGAGGATGCGCTGGAGGAGATGTTCCCGGGTTCTATCAACACATCCCGTGAGGCTGCATGCGTGGCAGCACACATCGAAGGGTGTGAGGAGGAGCTGAACGATGAAGAGCGCGTTGCCGACACGGGTCTGGAGGACGGGGGTGCTGTCAAGCTCGTCCCACGCTGGCCCACAGTCAAGGCCCCCGCTGTCTACTCATCGACCCATGGCGCCAATACATCCCGCATCACACTGTCAAGGTGTGGGACGCTGTGTGCTGTGGGCTACTCCAACGGACACATCACTGTGTTCGACACCACCACCGCTGCTGTGGTGGCAGACCTCACACACGGCAACAAGGATCTTTCTTGCACTGCATTCTCTGTCTGTGGGACGTGGTTGGCAGCGTGCTCAGACAACGGCGCCATCGGTGTGTGGCTAACCTCAACCTGGGAGGAGGTGTGCATGCTGGACCACGACGACACTGAGATCCAGAACAGTGCAGCGTGGACACACTGCGGACGTCTGGTGTCCGGAGATGCGATCGGGAAAGTGCGTGTGTGGGACTTGAAGGGCACACCGAGCGCCACAGTGCTGGTGGGTCACCGCGATGATGTTCTCGGCATTGCTTTGTCGCGTACGAGGATCTTCAGCGGGTCACGTGACAAGAGCATCCGTGTGTGGGACATCAACACCCTCACACACACACACACCCTGGACGACCACACTGATGCCTTGACCGACATCGCCCTGACTCAGGACGAGCAGCACCTGGTGTCGTGCTCTAATGACAAGTCACTCAAGGTGTGGTGCACAACCTCCCTCAGCTGCCTGCGTACTGTGCAACTGGAAGGCAATCCCTACTCACTTTCTGTGTCACAGCCAGGTGATGTTGTTGCAGTGGCGTCGTCTATAGTGGCCATCACCACACTGTACCGCCTCAGCACAGGTGAGTGTCTGCGGAAGGTGGAATCACAGGGTTATGGTGTTGCCCTCAGCCTCTGCGGGTGGTGGGTCTTCACACCAACAAACACCACCACTTGTGTCTCTGTGTGTGCTGTGTCTTCCGTTTCACCCTGATGATTCCAGTGCCCCGGAACCTGTGACCTGCCTTGTGTGTCCCGTTATTTTGCACCAGCTTCCTTCTGACCTCGCAACACGACCTGGCCCCTGCCCTGTTTGGAGGCAGCTGGTGGGCTCTCCTCAGACAAGAAGAAGGCAAATGCTTGACGTAGTGCTCTCTCTGCAGACAGCCCCACACCACACCTCCCCTCCCTCCCCGACGAGGAACCCGCACCCCATCCCCTGTTGCCCCTATTCCAGGCTGGGTCGCGCAGTTTGCCGCTCGGGGCGAAGTTGGGCCCAACTTCGCCCCGAGCGAACGGCCTGCCCCCACCCCTAGGAATTTCATCATCCCACCATCATTCCATTACTAAACCCAAGGGGGTCTTCGCTATGGGTGGTCATTTTGGTGCATTTCCTGTTGAATTAGCTGAAAGCTGACGAAGATTTGACGAAGCGTAACGACCAGCGAAGACCCCCCCTCGAGTATGGGGGTATTCGCTGGTCGGTATTCTTCGTCAATCTTCGTCAGTTTTCAGCCAATTCAACAGGAAATGCACCACAATGCACTGACGACCACCCCGTAGCGAAGACCCCCCTATAGGAAACACTGCTTGGAGTGCTGATAATGGGTGGGATGTGGATGACCAACGATTTCTTAAGCTACAGTTTCTGTACTTCATTGGAGGAGAGAGGGATACACGGGCAGGATGTCACAGGCCGACCTCCACGGGGTCTCCTCCGGTAACACCGGCCCCCAGGCCGGTGGCCAACAGGCCGCCCCCCTGCCCCCCCTCGTTTTCAACGAACCCCGGGAATACACCCTCGGGCCCCTCCCCCCCCTGTACCGCGCGGCGCATGTCCGCGCCATCCTCCGCCATCTCCAGTGGGAGGCGCATGTCGAGGAGCCGAAGGACGGCGTAGCCGTCGTCATCGCGGACAGCCCCCCCCCCTCTGGCACCCCCCCCACATGGTCGGTGCAGGTGAACGGCAAGGCCGTGGCCCTCACGGACACGGCGATGCTGGAGGAGGAGAAGCGGCGGCTGGCGGAGGAGCGGAAGAAGGGAGAGGAGCTGGACCGCCTCAAGAGGCGGTACGACGGCCTCCAGGCCAGAGTGCGGGAGGAGCGCGAGGCGGCGGCGAAGGCGGGCCGGGCCGCCAAGTCCAGGACGCACCTGGGGAAGACCGGACGCGGGGGTGGCGCCGCAGCGGCTGCGCAGCAACACGCGCAGCAGGCCCGCCAGCGCGTGGAGCGGCTCCAGAAGGACCTGGAGCGTCTGGGCCGCCGCCTGGTGGCCCTCGGCCATGACCCCGCCGCAGCCACCGCCGCCGCCACCGCAGCTGACCCCGGCGCCAGTGCCCCCACGCAGGACGGCGTACCCGCGCTGCAGCAGGAGGTGCAGCGCCTGCATGATCTGCTCAAGGAGCAGCAGAGACAGCAGGACCTGCAACGGCAGCGCCTTGAGCAACAACTCGCTGCACAACAAGGCCACCAGCAAGCGACCACGCAAGGGGAGCGCGCCGAAGTGCGGCGACTTCAACAGGAGCTTGGGGAGCAGAGGGCAGCCGCGCAGGAGGAGCACGCCGAGGTACGGCGACTCCATCAACAGCTCGGGGAGCAGCAAGCCCGGCAGGATGAGCTCCTGCAGCGCCTGGCAGCCCAGCAGCGCCAGCTGGACGACCTCCAGGAGCGTCCCGCCGCGACCCCCCCTCAGCCTGGCACGCCGAAGGCTGTGCGCGAGCTGAAGACGCAGCTGGAGGGGCAGGGCGTGGAGCACGCCCGAGTGCACGGGGAGCTGCGCGGCCTGCTTGTTGGCCTGCGCAAGGACGCGGAGAGCGGCCTCGGGGAAGAGCGCCGCAGGGGTGAGGCCCTCGGCGGGAGGGCGGCGAAGCTGGAGGCGAGCCTCCGGGCAGTGCGGGAGCAGCTGCAGCAGCACGCCACCCGCCACGACCAGGGCGAGGAGCACCGCAACGCCCTGCTCGCGGAGGTGCAGGGGGCCCGGGAGGCGATGCTGGGGCTGCAGGGGAGCGTGGGGGAGGCGCAGCAGGCACTGCCCCAGCTCCAGGCGAAATCCCTGCAGACGGGGATGAGCGGCCTCCGCAAGGAGCTCAAGTCCTTCAAGGACGAGCAGAGGAGGGTGAGCAGCGCGGGGCAGGCAGAGGTCGCCCGCATCACGGCCGCGCTGAGCGAGCAGCAGCAGAAGGGGGTGGAGCTGCTGTCGCGTATGGCCGCCGTCGCCGATGAGGGGCGCCTCAGCCAAGCCCAGGCGGACGCGCGCCTGACAGCCGCCCTCGCCGACGTGCAGGCGACAGCGCAAGCGACTGCGGAAGGCCTGCGGGCCGCGAGCGAGCAGCAGCTGGGCGAGCTCCGGGAGGAGCTGGGCAGGCAGCGCGTGGGCAACGATGCCCAGCAGGCCATGGTGGCGGACGGGCGGCGGCAGCTGGAGGGGATGCGCGCCGAGCTCGCTGAATCACAGCGGGCAGTCGCGGAGGAGACGAGGGCGCACCTCGCCGAGCTCCACCACCACTACCATGCCCAGCCCGCCCGGGGGAGGCCAGGTGAGCAGCGCAGGAGCCGGTGCCGCTCCCCGCGGCGGGCCCGCAAACGCGAGGGCAGGGACACCTCCAGGGAACGGGAGAGGGCCTCGGCGACCCTGCAAGAGGTCATCCGCGAGGATGCGCAGGTGAGGGAGGCGCTGCTCCATGCAAATGCAACGGCAACGGCAGCAACAACAACAGCAACAACGGCGCCACCCCCCCCAGTGGCGGCAACAGCGGAGCCGGCCAAGACTGAAACGGCAGTCGCGCCACCACCGGCGGGGGCTGACCAACCTGCCCCTACAGCCAACGCTGACCTCGAACCCCCCGCGTCTGATAGCAACAACAACACCACCACCGCCACCTCCGCAGCGCCCGCAGCCGCCCCTGCGCCCGGGGATACACCCGTGCCCGCACCGCAGCAGCAGCAGCAGCCTGACCCCGGATGCGGAGGCGAAGGGCAGCCCCCGGCGTCCGAGCAGCTACCCCCCCCTCAGCAACCCGCGCTCGGGAACAAAGGGGCCGAGGCCGGACAAGGGGACGCGGCAGCTGATCAGGACGTCAACGACACACCCCGGGTGGCGGGGAAGGGCGCGGGCAAGAACGGCAAGGCACCCCGACTGTGGAGGGGGGCTAAGCGCTACACCCCCTACTAGGGGGTGAGGCGCCCCCTCAAGGGGGGACCCGGCCTACACCCTAAGGCTTCCGGTTCCCCCGGCGGGGGCGCCGACCAGGGGATAGGGGGAGCGCCCGTGGCGCAGCACCCTCTCGCCGCCGGCGAACCCTCCCCACAACCCCCCCATAGAAAACCAAAACCCGCAGGGACAGGAGTAACCTCTGCGGGACCCTTAGATAGAGCGAGAGAGCATAGAAGCCACGCCCCTGGGGCAGGAGAACCCCGGGGGCTTCGGGGAGGAGGGGGACAGGAGTACTCCCCCTCCTCAGTAGAGCAGGACGACCGATGGCTGGCAGAGATGGCGCAACGACTGCTGGCAGTGCGAGAGGCGGTGGCGAAAGATGGCAACTGCCAATACACCGGCCTCGCGGTGCAATGTGCGGGATGGACGGCGGCCTCTCTCAGAGCAGCTGTAGTCGAAGCCCTGGGACAGGACGCCGAGAGGCGAGCAACCTACGCGCCCGATATAGATGACCCCCGGGCACCCCCGTCCTACGACGACTACATCGCGGCGCAGGCACAGAGCGGGGTCTACGGGGACGGGGCTACACTCAGGGTAGCGGCTGAGGTGTTGGGGGCCCAGGTGTGGGTACTCGGCACTACGGATAGGCTGTACCTGGGGCGCGTCGGGTCAGGCGACAAAGTGATATGCCTCACGTGGAGGCCCTTCCACTACGACGTGCTGCGCATCCCCCTCACGCTAGCCAGGGAGTTAGCAGCCTCCACCACAAACAGATGGAAACTCCCCACCGCGACTCCCACCCCTCCTCCAGTAGCTCCAACCGCAACCGCTGCTACCACAATCTCCCCGTTACGCGGCCCTGCTCCCAGGCCGCCGCCGCGACGCCCCGCGCCGCGGCCAGCGTCTCCTGGGGTACTCAGGGTGGCGTCAGCCAACGTCACGTCGCTGTCAACCCACTTGTGTGATGTGGCGGACCTGAAGGCAGACGTTGTGGCCCTGCAAGAAACACGTGTCCCGGACCCCAGCAAGGGCACGCTCAGCAGCTACTTCGCGGCCCACGGCTGGTCCATGCACTGGGGTAAGGGCATGCCCAAGGTCAAGGGGGCCAATGGCTACGAGCAGACCCGACCCGGAGGAGTGGCAGTCATGGCAAAAGAGGGCCTGGTAGCGCAAGTGGTGCAACCGAAGACCAAGCTGGAAAAGAAGCTGCATGACAGTACCCGCCTGGTACACGTGGTGCTCGCAACCAGTAACGGCAAGACAGCGCTCCACATCCTGTGCGTTTATGGTCACTCTGGGATGGAGGTGCGAGTGCAGCGGGAGACCCTCCTGCAGGAGGCGCTGGACCTCGCAGCCGGCCTGGGGCAGGTGCCCGTGTTGCTGCTGGGGGACCTCAACACCAACCCGGAGACCAGTGCCGTCCTATCCCAGGCCTGCCGGGTGGGTGGTTGGACCGATGCGGCGGTCTCATACGCAGAGCTGAAACAGCAGGAAGTTCGGAACACCTGCTGGGCATCGAAGGAAGGCACCAGACTGGACATCTGCCTGCTGAACCCCTGCGCGGCGCCGGCCTTGCGCTCCGTCGAGGTGGCAGAAAAGGGCGAATACGGCATCCCCACGCACTGCCCGCTCTTCGTCGACCTCGATCTCGCCGCCTTCCGCCGACCGAAGCAAATCTGCATCCTCCCCGCCCCCTTTCCTAAGTGCAGGCCCACGCTCGGGGGCGCTGCCGCCAGAGAGGTGCTGCTGGATGTGCTAACCGCAGAGGAAACGAAAGAGGGTGCAACAGGAGCGCAACTCCTCCGCCGGGCCTCAGCCTGCAGCGAGAACTTCCTGAAGCGTGTCCACGTGGGCCAACTCGGAAGGCAGGAAACGGCGTACACGGGCAGGGCGGAGGGTTACCACATGCAGCGGTCGAGGGTGGCCACCAAACACCGCCCCGCCTCCGCCCGAGGAGCGGGCGACAAGAACACCCGGGCGAAGGACAAGCTGTTGGGGAACCTCCGGACCCTCATCCTGGAGGGCCGCCACCGACTGCTGGAGTCTGCGCCATACCCCCCCACACCCAACGAAGAGCACGCCTGGGGCGCTGCGAAGAAGCGGCTGAAGGGAGGGGGCCTTCCCCCGGGGCTGGAGGCGGCGCTGGCGGGCACCACCTCACAACTGCCGGACCTCGAGACGATGGAGATGGCCCTTGTCGCCCTGGAGGGATCTCAGCGAGGCATGTTCGACGCGCTCCGCGACGAAAGACTCCGCACGTGGAAGGCGAGGATGCAGAAGGCCTGGACGCAGGAGGCGGGGATAGTGTTCTCGTACCTCGCAGACCGCTTCTGCGCCCCTACCACCTTCATGCGCCGCGAGGATGGCTCCTTCACGGCCTGCCCCAAGGAGGCGGATGAACTGCTGAGGAGCGATACTGCGTGGGGGGGCTACTTCCGGAAGTATGCGACGACGCCTGAGCCTCGCTGGGACACCTTCCGACAGAGGTACAGCGACTTCCTCCCTGACCCGGCCGAGATGGAGTGTAAGACCATTACGGCAGAAGACGTTGGGACAGCGCTGGCTAAAATGTCTACATCCACCTCGCCGGGCCTACACGGCTGGAGGGTGCACGAGCTGCGGCAACTCCCAGGGGACCTCCTCAAGTTGTTCGCGGAGGTGTTCAATGAGGTCGAGAGATCGGGCGAATGGCCGGAGCAGCTGATGCACGCCATGATTTGCCTCATTCCCAAGCCCGGCAGCTCAGGTGAGCCGCTGTCGCAGCGCCCCATCAGCATCACTCCCGTGCTGTACAGGGTGTGGGCAGCAATCCGAGTGAAGCCTGCGCTGAAGTGGCTGGAGAGCATTGCGCCTGAGGACTTGCACGGATGCAGACCTGGCCACGGCGCGGAGGACCTCATCTGGCACCTGGCAGCACGGATCGAAGAGGCCCACCTCACAGGACAGCCACTGTACGGTGTCGCCCTAGACTTTAAGAAATGCTTCGACACGGTGCCGATTGACCTGACCTTCTGTCTAGCTGCGGAGCTCGGCTTCGACGGCCGAGTCCTGCGCACCCTGCGGGCAGCGTACGGGTCAATGCAGCGGCACTTCCGGGTAAGCGGCACTATCGGGGAGGGCTTCCTGCCAACCAACGGCATCATGCAGGGCTGCCCCATTAGCGTCGTGCTGATCAACGTGCTGGTGGGTGTATGGATGCGCATGGCGGAGCACCGGCAGGGCACGAGGGCGTTGTCGTTTGTGGACGATGTGTACGCGGTGACCCCCAGCCCGGGGACCTTGCAAGCAGTGGTGGATGACTCTGCAGATTTCTCCCACGATACCGGGATGGTAATATGCGCAGAGGTCAAGTCACATGTCTTCTCGACGTCCCCCGAGCCGTTGACCCCGATAGTCTACCGGACACGGGACGGCACGGCTACCCCCCTTCGACAGCGCGATAGCTTCGACTGCCTCGGGGCCATGCTGCATGCGCGCCCGCTCGAGGGACCCGAGGTGCCCAAATCGGAGCGCGTCGCCCGCCGAAAAGAGGGCGCAGAGCAGAACCTGCGCAGGACCTCGGCACTGCCCCTACCGGTGCAGTGGAAGGGGCAGGCAGCAGCGATGACAGCGGGGTCCAGGCTCTACTACGACGCCCTGGTCACCCGCTGGGAGGACGCCGACATCAGGCGATGGAGGGGGCTCTTCGTCGCCGCGCTGTGGTCCGGACCCCCCCGCAGGGCGCGGGAGGCTGTGCTGGATGTCCTCCACCATGCACATCGGGTGGACCCCGCCGTCGCCCCCCGCTACCGGCAGATCACCACCTGGGCCATGCAGGTCAAGAAGTGGGGCCGCTGCAGGGTTCTGTCTGAGACGGCTTGGGATAGCAGAGTGAGGCTTACAGGGACAGGCCCCTTCGCGCTTTTCCGAGCGGCCCTTCGGTGGATAGGATGGAGCTGGAGCACGGCGACCACCCTATCTTACACTGATGAAGCGGGACGGAGCATAGTCTTCGACCCCACCGCAGCAACAACGAGCGGATGGGGGATCTTCGCTCATGACCTCCGCCAGGCCCTACGTACACAGGTGGCCAAGGCGCTGGCTGGTCGTCGTGACGACTTTGCGGGCGCTCAGCACGGCATCGACGGGCAAGCCACACGCTGCGTCCTGGAGGGAGAGGGCGCCGCGGTCACGGGATACCAACGGGGCCTCCTTCGTTCCGTCATTGCAGGGGCGGTGCCTGTCCGAGGGCGCACGGGGCAGGGCGGGATCTGCCGATACTGCAACGCAGGCACCCCCGAGACGGTGATGCACCTATGGTGGGAGTGCTCCGCGTGGGACCCAATCCGACAAAACCACCCCATTACGGCTGTGGACCGGTCAACCTGGCCACCTTGCTTGGCGTTATGCGGGGTGGCGCCCGCCTTTAGACACGGCATCCCGGAGGACAGGCAGCCCCTGCCACTATCCTTCGCACGCAGGGTGGATATAGTGGCGCAGCTGCACCGCTACTTCATTGCAATCCTCTCGGCGCGGCAGGAGAAAGATGGACTGCTCGACCGCTCCGCGCGCCACCACCGCACCCTTCACTATCCATGGGGGTGGTGCACACCCAACCCCGAACAGGCCTGCATCCCTGTGCGGGCGCCGTCCACTGTCAAACAGACGTGGGGCAAGCGCCCCCCGGAGCTGTGGGTGGCCCTCTGCGACTGGCTGCGGGGCCTGAAATGGGGGCCGCAGGGAGGGGAGCACACCGTGACCCTCATGGAGTTGGCTGTCGACTTCGAGCTGTCGACCGGCCTCACCCTCCCAGAAGTCGAAACGCGCCGCATCCGCCCCCACACACCTGACCCCCCTGAGAGGGGGCCGCGGGAGGCCCGCCCACGCATCCCCGAGGGCGCATCCCCGGGGCTCACCCTCTACTTCGACGGCGGAGCAAGGGACAACGGCACCCCCTTCGCCCTGGCGGGTGCAGGTGCGGTGCTCTACCGAGACGGCCTCAAGGTGTCGGAAGAGATCCTCCCTCTGCTGAACGTACGCAGCAACAACATCGCTGAGTACGAAGGGGTTCGGGCGGGCCTACGGCTGCTCAGAAGGGGCGACCCGCCCCCTGAGGGGAACGTTACGGTGCGGGGTGACTCGCAGGTGGTGCTGCGACACCTAAAAGGGGAAGCGGTTTGCCGCGATAAATCCCTCCGCCCCCTCTTCCTCAGCACGGCACGGCTGGCTGCCGACCTCGGGCCCCGGATCACCCTTACGTATGAGCACGTGAAAAGGGAACTCAACGTCGATGCGGACGCCCTGAGCAACGCCGCCATGGACGAGGCTGAGAGGCAGGGGGAGACCTCGCAGGAGCAGCTGCGGCAGGACTTCGCAGCCTTCCAGAAGAGCATCCTGGGCAAGGCTCACTCGTTGAGGCAGCTCTGCGAGGTGGTGCGCAAGACTTCCAAGCAACCATGGCACTGTGGCCACACTGCGAGCTCCACTGTCCTCACCGCGATCGGGGGAACCGTGGCAGGGGGCCTGTCCAGGAGAGCCCAGCTCAGCCCAGCCACCGAGTCGGTGATGCGCAGCCTCCAAGCGCACACGGCAGGCCCGGGCTTGAACCAGCGGGACACAGCCTTCCACTCCCGCGGCATGGCGTGGGCCGCAACCTTCGCACCGCAGCCCCACTACCCAGAGGGGTGGCAGCAAGCGGCCCAGCAATGGACTGCCAGCAGCCGGCAAGCCAACGCCCGGACAGGACGGTCATGGGAACGACGGGGCGTTGCTCCCCGGACTGCCCCCCCTGGAGCCAGACGGAACGCGAAGATGCTTACCTGCGCTCTGCACTGGAAACCCCGCTGCGTGGACTGCCGGCGCCGGCGCCTCTCGGAAGAGGACTGCTGCCGGGACCACCACGGGAAGAACGACGGCTTGCAAGTCACCATGGAATTTTGCAAGACGCATCGCATGGGCCGGTGCGGGGACTGCCACAGCAGTGCGAAATCACTCACACACTGTTGCGGCACGCACCACGCTGGCTATGCCTCACGCCCTCCTCGGAGTGGCACTGAGTTGGCCCCACACTCTAACCCGAGTGGGGCATCCGCTGTGACGTAGGGGTGGGCGGGGAGTGGGCACAGATCCGCGCAGGGTTACCCACTTAAAACCACTATCACTACACACACACACCCTGTTAGGGCATATATTGTTTGTGACCTGCCTCACCCTGACTCAGGACGAGCAGCACCTGGTGTCGTGCTCTTCTGACAAGTCACTCAAGGTGTGGTGCACAGCCTCCCTCAGCTGCCTGCGTACTGTTTTATTGAGGGGTGCTGCGAACTCACTTGCTGTGTCACAGCCAGGTGATGTTGTTGCCGTACTTACTGCTGACTGTGACACCACCACACTGTACCGCCTCAGCACGGGAGAGTGCCTGGGGAAGGTGGACTCAAAGGGCATTGGAGTTTCCCTCAGCCTCTGCGGGAGGTGGGTCTTCACACCAACGAACCGCAGTTATGTCTCTGTGTGTGCTGTGTCTTCCGTTTCACCCTGAGTGCAGCATCTCGGAGCCCTGTTTCCCTAGCCCTGTCCCCTCGCCACTGCTGGCGGTCCTGCCTCCTGCTGCACTCTGTTTCGAAGGCTGTTGCCCTGGCTTGTGGGTCTACCGTTTCTTCCTTGCCCGCAGCACTGCCATCATCCTGTTCCTTTTCTGTGTGTCTAGCTATCTCGTGTTCACATGTGCTCCACACCCACATCAAAGCAGCAGGCTGAAGGGTGGTGGAGGCGTCAAAGCATCATTAAGGACGAAGGAAGCACGGTTGCGGCTTTTTGTGTCAAACGCATCGTGCTCACAGAAGGCCTTCAGAACGAGAAAGACTGCAGTGGGAGCTGTGCTTTGGAAGTGCAACCCCATCCCACGAAGGCACGGCTCAGCGTCTGCACAAGATCCCAATCCACCACTTTGTAGCACACTGTCCTTGATTCCCATCCCCACCGTCACCCTCCAAGAAAGATTTGCAGTTTGTTTCCACGTGCAAGAAAGCGAAACCAGCAACATGGATGTGACTGTGCGTCACAGCGGGACCGGTGACAGCTGTGTCGTCGGAGTTCCGGAAGGCGGGACCGTGGTCAGGCTGAAGGCGGATGCGCTCAACGAGATGTTCCCGGGTTCTATCAACCCAGCCCGTGAGGCTGCATGCGTCGCAGCCCACAGCGAAGGGTGTGAGGAGGAGCTGGACGATGAAGAGCGCGTTGCCGACACGGGTCTGGAGGACGGGGGTGCTGTCAAGCTCGTCCCACGCTGGCCCATCGTCAAGGCACCCGCAGTCTACTCATCCACCCATGGCGCACGATATCTGCCGCATCACACTGTCGAGGTGTGGGGCGCTGTGTGCTGCTGGAGGCACAGCATGCTGTCTCCCGCACTGGGGTGACCTCCGGGAGTACAACTTTGAGGCAAGCTGTCAGTTGATCCCAACCACACCTTCACACACCGCACCGCCACACACTCCAGGAAGGCTTTGCAGTTTGTGTGCAAGAGAGATTATTGCAGGAGCAAACGTTGCTCCCCGAGCAAATCCCATGGATGTGACTGTTCGTCATGCCGGGAGCGGGGACAGCTGTGTCGTCGGAGTTCCGGAAGGCGGGACCGTGGTCAGGCTGAAGGAGGATGCGCTGGAGGAGATGTTCCCGGGTTCTATCAACACATCTCGTGAGGCTGCATGCGTGGCAGCACACATCGAAGGGTGTGAGGAGGAGCTGAACGATGAAGAGCGCGTTGCCGACACGGGTCTGGAGGACGGGGGTGCTGTCAAGCTCGTCCCACGCTGGCCCACAGTCAAGGCCCCCGCTGTCTACTCATCGACCCATGGCGCCAATACATCCCGCATCACACTGTCAAGGTGTGGGACGCTGTGTGCTGTGGGCTACTCCAACGGACACATCACTGTGTTCGACACCACCACCGCTGCTGTGGTGGCAGACCTCACACACGGCAACAAGGATCTTTCTTGCACTGCATTCTCTGTCTGTGGGACGTGGTTGGCAGCGTGCTCAGACAACGGCGCCATCGGTGTGTGGCTAACCTCAACCTGGGAGGAGGTGTGCATGCTGGACCACGACGACACTGAGATCCAGAACAGTGCAGCGTGGACACACTGCGGACGTCTGGTGTCCGGAGATGCGATCGGGAAAGTGCGTGTGTGGGACTTGAAGGGCACACCGAGCGCCACAGTGCTGGTGGGTCACCGCGATGATGTTCTCGGCATTGCTTTGTCGCGTACGAGGATCTTCAGCGGGTCACGTGACAAGAGCATCCGTGTGTGGGACATCAACACCCTCACACACACACACACCCTGGACGACCACACTGATGCCTTGACCGACATCGCCCTGACTCAGGACGAGCAGCACCTGGTGTCGTGCTCTAATGACAAGTCACTCAAGGTGTGGTGCACAACCTCCCTCAGCTGCCTGCGTACTGTGCAACTGGAAGGCAATCCCTACTCACTTTCTGTGTCACAGCCAGGTGATGTTGTTGCAGTGGCGTCGTCTATAGTGGCCATCACCACACTGTACCGCCTCAGCACAGGTGAGTGTCTGCGGAAGGTGGAATCACAGGGTTATGGTGTTGCCCTCAGCCTCTGCGGGTGGTGGGTCTTCACACCAACAAACACCACCACTTGTGTCTCTGTGTGTGCTGTGTCTTCCGTTTCACCCTGATGATTCCAGTGCCCCGGAACCTGTGACCTGCCTTGTGTGTCCCGTTATTTTGCACCAGCTTCCTTCTGACCTCGCAACACGACCTGGCCCCTGCCCTGTTTGGAGGCAGCTGGTGGGCTCTCCTCAGACAAGAAGAAGGCAAATGCTTGACGTAGGAGGGTGTCCGGTTCTCCGGATTTTCCTGATTTTTCCCGATTTTCCGAAAATTTTGCCACTGGTTGACACAAGGGCAAATTTCGAGCAAAATCCGAAAATCAGGAAAAATCGGGAAAAATCAGGAAATCCAGGGGGGGCCACCGGAGACCCTCCCCGAAAAAATCCGATTTTTTTGGGTCGAAAAAAATTTTTTTTTTACTTGCTGTGTCACAGCCAGGTGATGTTGTTGCAGTAAAATGCTGGGCCAGCGCCACACTGTACCGCCTCAGCACAGGTGAGTGTCTGGAGACGGTGGACTTACAGGGTAAGGGTGTTGCACTCAGCCTCTGCGGGAGGTGGGTCTTCACACCAACGAACAAAACTTCAATCTCTGTGTGTGCTGTGTCTTCCGTTTCACCCTGAGTGCAGTGTCTTGAAATTCGATTTCACTACCCCCCCCCCCCCCCCCCGATCTCCTCTGACCGAGCAAGACTCCCCCTCCCACTACACACCACCCCACCCCACCACAAACTTGTTTGAGCACCGTAGGTGCGTAGGGGGGAGTCGTGAGGTCGAGGAAGGACGGGCGATCTGACCTGTCGTGTTTTTCTTTTTACCCCCACTTGCAATCCGCAAGGTTGGAAGGGGGGGGGGGGGGCTGAGGGGAAACACCGCACAACCCACAGCAGGATTTGTGTGTCTCTTTGTTCCCCGCTCCACGCCCCTCCGACACGCGAACTAGATACTACAAGCAGACCTGGATGACCTGACCTCCCCCCCTCCCCCCCTATCTCCTTTGTAGCCTCTGACCGTCGCTCAGCAAGACTCCCCCCCCCCCCCCCCACCCCACCCCAGCCCACCCAGGGAGGCCATATCTCTGGTTTTCGTTTACACTCCGCCCCCCACTGCCTCCCCCTCCCCCACCATGGCTGGATCGTGGGATAGGATGCTGACGATGGACGGCGCGCTTGCCGGCAGGGCGCGTGCCCAGAGACTGCTTCTTTTTGTCTTCTCCTTCCTCACAGTCTTCCTCGCAGCTGTCGCCCTCCCCCTCCTCCGCCCGCCGCTCCTCGCTGTGGCCGGAGTGATGCCATGCGTCTGCGGAGCTGCAGGCATCCTCATCTGCTTCTTCTTGCAGCGCAAGCTCCCCCCAGCCGCAGTCTACGTCTACATCCTCGGGCTCTGCCTCGCAGCGATGATTCTGGACGTCAACACCCGCTCCCGCAACGGGCAGGCCACGTGGCCCCTCTTCGTCCTCATCACAGACCTTTCCCTCATCCTGCGCCTCAACAGCAAGGTCTCCGTCTGCATCATCACCACAGCCAGCCTCTGGTGTGCCCTGGCCTCCCTTGAGATGTGGCTCCGCTTCGGACTCTTCGACATGCCAGGCACCCTCAGCAGGGAGGGGCGTTTGGAACGTCTCGTGGAGCTGTGTGCCTGCGATTCGCCCCCCTGCCCCGAGACAGTGCAGCGCATGCTGCTGTATACGTTCTTCATCCTCTGGGTGCTGATGATGGATTTTGCGGCGACGCGCGGCTTCGCAGAGTCTGTCGAGAAGGAGCAGGCGGCGATGGGGCGGACCATCGAGACTGTGGAGGCGATTGCGGAGCTGCTCGCAGGCTACGACGTGGGCACCGTGGCGGAGATGCTGCAGGAGGCGGAGGGGCGGCTGCCCCCAGCGATGTTCGAGGCGCTGCGGCGGCTGGAGCAGAACCTGCGGGCCTACCGCCCCTACCTGCCTGCCGCGCTGTTCGAAACCCAAGCGAAGCAGCCAGACAACCTCCCGGACGGGCCTCTCCGGGCACCCCCGGGGACAGTCACGGAGACTGCAGCCATTGTGTTCACAGACATACGTGCATCCACACAGATATGGGAGTCCACCCCCGAGGCAATGAAGAAGGCGATGGTGACACACAACGCAGCGGTGCGCGATGTGATCGCGCAGCTGGAGGGATATGAGGTGAAGACAATCGGGGACTCCTTCATGGTCGCCTTCGGGGATGCTGTCTCCGCCCTGCAGTTCGGACTCACGGTGCAGCTCCGCCTCCTCGAAGCCGACTGGCCTGCAGAGCTTCTCGAGCTCCCCCTCTGCGCACGCGCCCTCGGCCTGTGGGGCGGGCTGACGGTGCGCATCGGGGTGAACGAGGGCCACGTGACTGTCGATGCCAACACCCTGACAGGACGCGTGGACTACCTAGGGCACACTGTGAACGTCGCTGCACGCCTCGAGGGTGTGTGCATCCCTGGCGCGGTTGCGCTGCCCGACGAGGTGTGGGCCGCTGCAGATGACTGTATCACCGCCACCGCCGACCCCCCGGTCCTCACCGCCCTGCCAGGCGTGTGCAAGCCAGTGCCGGTGCGCAACGTCTGGCCCACCGCAATCGCCGAGCGCCGCCAACGTCCCCTGCTGCGGAAGAGCGTGATTGCCCTGTTGTCGGAACCGCGTGTCCCCTTTTCGCCTCACCTCCGGTTGACTCAGGCGACCGTTGCGACGCTCAGCGTCAGGACTGTGCAGGAAAGCGCGATGGGGCAGATGATTAGCCAGGGCCTGGAGGCGGTGGCCCCGCTGCTGGAGCAGAGCAGGGGCATGCTGGTGACGCTGTTCGGCACTCAGATGTGGGTTGGCTGGAACCTCTCCCGCAGGTCCGTCGCCCACGCCGAGGGGGCGCTGCGGTTCGTGCAGCGGCTGATGCGTTCCCCCACAGGGGGGACGATGACGGTTGGAGTCGCGACCGGGGTCGTGCTGCACGGAGATGTCGGGACGACAACGCAGCGGTTTGTCACAACCGCTGGCAGCGCTGCCGAGGAGAGTCTGCGTATGTGGAGGATTGCTCACGACACGCGCAAAAGATGCATCTATACTACAGCAGGGGTTGTGCCAAACAGCGTGCACAGCATCCTGCATCCTGCGCAGGGGGGCAGCTCTCAATGCCCCGTGTTCGAGCTCATCGAGCTGGGGTCCAGTGTGATTGTGGAGGACGTCGACAACTTCCATCTCGGATCCGAAACGGACAGCATGGCATTCTCTATGCGATAGGCCGGGGGAGGGAGGGGGGAGGGGGAGTGGGTCCCTTATTCCGTCGTGTTGGCCACCAAGGCGTTGTACGACAAGCTCCATCGTGTACGACAAGGCATGTACGACGACGGGGGGGGGGGGGGGAGGGGGGAGGGGACCCTTATTCCTTTCCGTTGTGTCCGTTGTCCATCCCAGAGCCCACCCCACCACCACCCCCCGCCCCCATGCATGACGAGTCAGGTCGCCAGTTGGTTTATCCAGCTAGGTATCTTGACGGGCGATGCCTCGAAATTAAAGAGCAATATCTCGGGGTCACCCCGTTAGGTCTATCACTCGTTAGCCCACTCGTCAGGTTTACGTGTTTATCTCGTCGACTGGTGTGCCGTGCGCCCCCCCCTCCCACCCCCACCCCTCCGTCAATTCTTTCAGACTTATGTCACAGCTCACATGGGGAATCAGGCGATGCCCCTGCACTTCGTCGGGTCTTGGTCCGTTGTAATCTGGGGGGGGGGGGGGGGGCAGCCCTCTTCCGAGGATGCGGTGCCCCTCTTCCTCGAAAAATTCCGCCGTCGACGTGCCTTGCCCCTGTTTTAATATGCACAGCTGGGATGGAGTCTCTCCACACACATCACCGGTGTAGGCGTGTCTCTGCCACACACGGAGGGGGTGTGTGGAGGCCCAGGGCTTCCGGGTAGTTCAGAGCTCTGGCGGGCGTGGCCCAGTTTCGTTCGTACTCACGTACTCCCTCTACTGGCCGAACTCATCAGCGTGAGCCAGCTTCCTTGGGACTCAGGGTGATCAAGTCGGAGCCACGCAGGGGGGTAAAAAGGAAAAAGAAGACACGGAACGACTCACAACCCGAAGATAAGAATGAAAGGTCTGCCTGTTCTGGGTGCGGAGTGGGCGCTGTTCAACCCAACCGCTGGAAAACCGTCCCAGGCTCTGTGTGTGTGTGTGTTGAAACCAGTTTGAAGGCGGTGTCTGGCTAGCGCAACCTTTCTCGACAGAAGCACATCCCCTCACGCCACTTCGTGAGGATTCCCCCGACGTGGCCCCAGTTTCGTTCGTACTCACGTGCTCCCTCCACTAGCCGGACTCTTCAGCGTGAACCAGCTTCCTTGGAACTCAGGGTGATCAAGTCCTGAGCGGAGCCACGCAGTCTATTTTGCTCCCCCCCCCCCCCCCCCCTGTACACGGTGGGATCTTGTAAATTTTACATGTATAACTACAAGTATATACCGTATACGTAAATATTATGGAACGTAAATATTATGGAACGGGCCCATTTTTGGCCGGTCCGTTCCATAATATTTACGTTCCATAATATTTACAGGGCCAGTTGGGGACTCGGTGGTGAGGACGGCTTGCGTCAGGAATCGCGCGAAAAGTGCACGAGTAGGTCCCGTCAGGGACTCTGTACGCCGTCCGATCACCTGGTCCAAGTCCCCGAGTCGCAGAAAGCGCTGTAAATATTATGGAACGAAAAAAATCTGGAACGCCAACCCACCAGCGTTCCATAATATTTACGTTCCATAATATTTACGTTCCATAATATTTACGTTCCAAAATATTTACGTATACGGTACATGTATTATACATGTATAATACTTGCATGTCAACTATTATACATGTATAATACATGTATATGCCTGAAATATACATGTAAAATACATGTATATCAAGTAAAAATACAAGTATAATACTTGCATGTCAACTATTATACTTGTATTTTTACTTGATATACATGTATTTTACATGTATATTTCAGGCATTTACATGTATTTTACATGTACCGTATACGTAAATATTATGGAACGTAAATATTATGGAACGGGCCCATTTTTGGCCGGTCCGTTCCATAATATTTACGTTCCATAATATTTACAGGGCCAGTTGGGGACTCGGTGGTGAGGACGGCTTGCGTCAGGAATCGCGCGAAAAGTGCACGAGTAGGTCCCGTCAGGGACTCTGTATGCCGTCCGATCACCTGGTCCAAGTCCCCGAGTCGCAGAAAGCCCTGTAAATATTATGGAACGAAAAAAATCTGGAACGCCAACCCACCAGCGTTCCAAAATATTTACGTTCCATAATATTTACGTTCCATAATATTTACGTTCCAAAATATTTACGTACCTGGGACTCCCCGTGTTTAAGTCCCCCCCCTGGAGGCGATTTTCGGCCGGGGGGGACTTAAACACGGGGGGGGCGGACCTAAACACAGGGGGGGCTTAAACACGGGGGTGGCACAGTGGAGACCAAGAAGACCTCTTCCTCTGCTGTCGTAGGGGGGTAATTCCGGTCCGGATGGACTTTTGGCACCCCACTTTTCGACTCTGACAGCACCTGGAGGGCCTAGGGGCCACCTGATGACCCTCCAGACCAGCCCACCCCCGTGTTTAGGTCCCCCTGTGTTTAAGTCCCCCCCCTGCCAGACCCCCAGGGGGGGACTTAAACACGGGGGTAAGGGGGGGGGACTTATACACGGGGGGTCCCAGGTATACGGTATAATACTTGTCATGCAAGTATTATACATGTAAAATACTTGCATGACAAGTAAAATACATGTATAATACTTGCATGACAAGTAAAATACTTGCATGCAAGTAAAATACATGTATTTTACTTGCATGCAAGTATTTTACTTGTCATGCAAGTATTATACATGTATAATACTTGCATGACAAGTACCGTAAACGGAAATATTGTGGACCGTAATAAAGGTGAACCGTACTATAGTTGGAACGTAAAAAAGATGGAACAAATGGGATTTTTCCGGAACTTGGAACATTTTTACGGTCCACCTATTTTACGGTTGGGATAGTGGACTTGGCGTTTTTTTTTTTTTTTACGAGTTCCTTCGCGACGAAGTCGCGAAGGAACCAAGGAAATCGTACGACTGAAGCTTCAGGATTAACACCACAGGGCCTCAACAGTCCGGAACTGTTCTCCCACAGTTTCTGCAGGGTGTACTACACTAAAGCGAAAGGAGTACGATTTCCCTGAATTTTCCGGGCACTGATTCACGAATTTACATCTGGAGGGAGCCCGGTGGTCTCAGCTTCTGTCTGCGCGCCTTGCCGTACTGAGGCTGCTTATGTGGGCTAGCGCAGCAGGTTCTACCTTTACTTCTACCGGAACGCTCCTTGCATGGTACTACACGGAACAATGTTCGGGGCCCGTGAATTCCAAATCTCCGTTGGAATTCGTAAGTGAGGGGGTTGGGGCGGACTTACAGACGACAACGTCGTCAGTCTCCCGACAACCGTGGCGTGTGAGTTTGGGGTGGTATCTCGAAATATGTCTCGTTCGGCCTTGAGAGACTCCAGATGCTAGTCACGCGCTCGCCCCCGCCCCCCCCCCCTCTCCATGTCCCTCTCCGTTGCCGCCTCGCCTTGTTGTTTTCGTTGATCTTCCCGCTGTCCTCACGCACTTTCCCCCAGTTTGCAGGGACACGCACACACATGCCTCCAAAGCGTGAACCGAAGCAGAAGAGCATGTTGCTCTTCACGGTGCCCCGTGCAGCGTACACCCCCGGCAGCAACGGCGCTTGTCCGATTTCGCGGGCTGAGGCTGAAAGTGTGACGCGTGCAGTGCGCGACCAGCAGGCATCCTCACAGGGGCCTACCGGCGGTGGTGACTGGAGCCCGGCCGAAAAGCTGGAGATCGGCCGGAAGGTGGTGGAGGGGAAGCTCTCGGCAGTCGTTGCCGATTGGAACGCCCCTCTCGCAGGACGGAGGAAGCTCTCGAAGAGCTCCGCCTCCCGTTTTGCGACCCTCTACCGGGAAGAGCTGGGCAAGCGGAAGCGTGCCGCAGCTCTTCTCGGTGAGGTGACAGAGGAGGTGGTGCTTCCCCCCCCGCAGAAGCGCGGCCGGCCCGCAATCCTCACCGACAGCGAGGAGACCAGGCTGATGCAGTTGTTGCGCGCCCTGAGGCGGTGCGGGACGCAGGTTTCAGCTGAGACTGTGTCCGCCTCCGCGCGAGGCCTGGTGAGTGCCAGCAGTGATCCAAGCAGGATTGATTCTGAGACAGCTCTCGGCACGGAATGGGCTCGGAAGTACCTCGCTGCGCAGGGATGGACCTTGCGAATGCGGACAACGGCGGTGTGCCACAGTCCGGGTTTGCTGGAACGGGCCAAGGCTGAGTTCGAGGGGGAGGTGCAACGTCTGAGGGCACAGCACAACATCCCAGATGATTTGGTGGTGAATGTCGACCACACTGCCCTTCCCCTCCTGCCAGGTACCACAAAGACCTTCGACAAGAAGGGCGCGTCATACGTGCCGCTCTCGAAGTCCGACGAAAAGAAGGCGATTACGGGTGTATTCGGCGCCAGTGCGACCGGCGATCTCCTCCCTGTCCAGCTGATATACGGTGGCCTAACTTCCCGCTCACACGGACGCTTCGAGGAGGAGTACCTGGAGACGTACGGGGAAACCTGGCACTTGACTGCCAATCCGAAACACTGGGCGTCCGAAGCAACCACCCTCGAATACATCGAGAAGGTGTTGGTGCCATACCTCACGGGTGTCAAAGAGACCAAGGGGCTCGGGGAGGAGCAGAAATCCTTGTTGATCATCGACAAGTTCACGGGCCAACAGACCGAGAAGGTTGCTGCAGCACTCGCAGAGAGCGGCATCGTGACTGTCGATATTCCTCCGGGGTTTACTGCTTTCTTGCAGCCGCTGGACCTGGGCTTCAATGCCTACATCAAGAAATACCTCCGCGAAAAGTTCTCGAAGTGGTACACCGGTGTCTGCACCAAGCTGTTCCGGCGTGACGAGAAGAGGAAAACCCGTGCCCTTGCGAAAACTGGCACCCCTTTCCTCTTCGCAGGGATGGGGTCGCATGAAGTGATGGTGTACGATTCGTCCGTGAAGACAGCCGCCTTCCGCAACGCAGTCCTTGCCGGCACAAGGGCAAGCATCGTGGTGTCTCCGGGTTGTGCGGACTGGGTTCACCCTGGGGACAACGCGAGTGGGTGGTACGCCCTGCGTGCTGTGGAGCTGTGTCTCAACAGCTACGGCGTGCGGAAGGCCTACCTCCCGAAGGTCAAGGATGCTCTCAACCTGCTCGAGAAGGTGATCCCCACTGACACGGAAGGCATTCCCGGCGCACAGGATGCTGTTCAGCAGGTGCTGGAGGAACTGCGTTCTGCGAATGGTGACGCTGCGCAGTTCACCGAGGCACAGCGCCTCCCATACCCCGCCGCCCAGGCTGCTGTGGGCGCACTCAACCGGGAGTACTACACCAGTGTGAGGCTGATCACCCTGTCCGAGGTGCAGTGGGCCGCGACCCTCACGGAGATCCGTTCCGGGCCGCTGATCGTGTTCGACGCGGAGAACCTGCATTTCGTGTCGTTCGTCGCCCAGAACCCTGAGCTCGACGACCAGGAGTTGATGGCTGACCTGGCCAGGACGACGAAGGTGACCGCCGCGGACATGCGCGACCGCCATCTCGCCTGGCTGTGCCGTGGGTTCAGCAAGGTGAAGCCGAGCTCCGTCGTGAAAACGTTCGTCCGCGCTGGCATCATCGCCGACCCCGGAACGCTCGCAGCAAGTACCGATGATGCTGTTGCTGACTACGACCCTCCAACCGAGGTGCACCCGGACGCAGCGCTGACGACCCCCGCAGAATTGGCAGAGATGGAGAGGATCCTGTCGTCACTCGACTTCAGTGCTGAGTGCTGAGCACTGTGCCACATCCCCTCTCTCTGTTTATGCCCCTGTAAATGTCCCGCAAACCCGTCACCCTCCCTCTCTTGATGTCCCTTTAGATACTCTGTCTGTATAACTTGTATGTAATGTCTTCTCGAGGTGTGGTGGTGGGTGAGTCTCGAGGTGAGTGGTGGTGATCGTGCCCTTTCCACATGCAGGGATGCCTTGCTTCTCTTGCTGGCGTTGGTTGCGGTGGTGGAGGGAGGGTCCAAAGCTGGGAGGTCGGGAGGCCTACGTGTGGGAGTCTACGGCGTGGCCGCAGTCCGCGCCCCGCAACCCACCAGCCCGCGGGCGAAAATCGCATTGTCTTTTCCATATTCAGTCCCAATAAATAGTGGACCGTAAAAAAGATGGAACGTTTGGCCTTTTTTTGGGAACTTGGAACATTTTTACGTTCCACCCTTTTTCCGTTTACGGTATTATACATGTAAAATACATGTAAATGCCTGAAATATACATGTAAAATACATGTATATCAAGTAAAAATACATGTATAATAGTTGACATGCAAGTATTATACATGTATTTTTACTTGATATACATGTATTTTACATGTACCGTAAACGGAAAAAGGGTGGACCGTAAAAATGTTCCAAGTTCCCAAAAAAAGGCCAAACGTTCCATCTTTTTTACGGTCCACCATTTATTGGGACTGAATATGGAAAAGACAATGCGTTTTTCGCCCGCGGGCTGGTGGGTTGCGGGGCGCGGACTGCGGCCTCCACGCCGCAGACACCCACACGTAGGCCTCCCGACCTCCCAGCTTTGGACCCTCCCTCCACCACCGCAACCAACACCAGCAAGAGAAGCAAGTCCTCCCTGCGTGTGGAAAAGGCACGATCTCACCTCGAGACTCACCCACCACCACACCTCGAGAAGTGTAGTACCATGCAAGGAGCATTCCGGTAGAAGCCGGAAAAAGGGTGGACCGTAAAAATGTTCCAAGTTCCCAAAAAAAGGCCAAACGTTCCATCTTTTTTACGGTCCACCATTTATTGGGACTGAATATGGAAAAGACAATGCGATTTTCGCCCGCGGGCTGGTGGGTTGCGGGGCGCGGACTGCGGCCTCCACGCCGCAGACTCCCGCACGTAGGCCTCCCGACCTCCCAGCTTTGGACCCTCCCTCCACCACCGCAACCAACACCAGCAAGAGAAGCAAGTCCTCCCTGCGTGTGGAAAGGGCACAATCACCACCACTCACCTCGAGACTCACCCACCACCACACCTCGAGAAGTGTAGTACCATGCAAGGAGCGTTCCGGTAGAAGTAAAAGTAGAACCTGCTGCACGAGCCCACAAAAGCAGCCACAGTACGGCAGGGCGCGCAGACAGAAGCTGAGACCACCGGGCTCCCTCCAGATATAAATTCGTGAATCAGTGCCCGGAAAATTCAGGGAAATCGTACTCCTTTAGTGTAGTACACCCTGCAGTAACTGTGGGAGAACAGTTCCCGGACGATAGTGAGCGCACACTCTGTGTTGAGACCCTGTGGTGTTAATCCTGCAGCTTCAGTCGTGCGATTTCCTTGGTTCCTTCGCGACTTCGTCGCGAAGGAATTCGTAAAAAAATCCGCCAAGTCCACTATCCCAACCGTAAAATAGGTGGACCGTAAAAATGTTCCAAGTTCCGGAAAAATCCCATTTGTTCCATCTTTTTCAGCACACTTCGATGTGGGCGGAAAGTGTCGCGTGCTTGTTCGTGCCCTTGTGCTCCTCACTCACGACACCATCATCAGCAGGAGTGTGAGTGTGGAAGCGTCAACGCAATCCACCTATAGTACGGTTCACCTTTATTACGGTCCACAATATTTCCGTTTACGGTACATCCATGCTCAGATGTTCAAAAACGTTCAATTGACCTCTCCTCGAAAAAAAATTCGAAAGGTCCCCCCTACTGGCACCCCGGATTAGGACATGTCTCTGGGGGTGTCCGGGGGCATTTTTGGCCCATTTTTGGCTGGGGAAAATGGGCCATTTTTCACGATTTTTTCGGTTTTTTGTCCGGACCGGCACCGCATTTGAGGGGCAAAAATCTGATTTCCGAGGCCCGGGAATGTGTGTCGCAGTGGCTTCATTTGGCCAAAAACGTTCAATTTACCCTTCTCCAAAAAAAAATTCGAAAGGGTCCCCCTACAAATCGCCGGTCTTAGGAGCAAAAAATTTGGGCACCCAGATTTCAAAAATTTTCAAACTATTTTCTGGACCAAAAATCAAACTATTGAGGTCCTGGCCGGACATGTCCGGGGGGGGGGGGGGGGTCAAAATTGGATTTCCCGAATTTCCGGGTCCGGCGGGGGGTCCACAGGGACCCCCCCCAAGCCAGGGCTCAGGGGGGGTCCCTGTGTGTGGGGGGGTCAGGGCCTTGGCCAGGCCACAGGGGCACAGGCCAAAAAAGTGGTACTGAAAAAGTGGTATTATCGTAAATGCCACTTAAACTATCCAGTACACACAGGCCCTCCCCCAGCTGGGGGCTAAAGGGTCCTTGGGCTGACCCCCCCCGGGGGGGGGTTTGCGATCGCAGGCAACCTGGTGCCGGAACCTGTCATAGACTCATGCTATGGGGGTATTATCGTAAATGCCACTTAAACTATCCAGTACACACAGGCCCTCCCCCAGCTGGGGCCTAAAGGGTCCTTGGGCTGACCCCCCCCGGGGGGGGGTTTGCGATCGCAGGCAACCTGGTGCCGGAACCTGTCATAGACTCATGCTATTCGAGGGACCGGCGACTTGGCTCCGTGGTCAAATTTGTTTGAAAAGGCCTTGACCAAAGGCAAATGAAAGTTTTGCCCCCCCCAAGGATCGCACCACCTCATCTCAGGACTTCCCACCCACACTCCCACACGTGATTCGCCCCCTCAGAGCCAGACTACTGTTTCAGAACTGTACACCCCTCTCCACACGTCCACTGGCTCCCCCGCTGAATGCGACAAACAGTGCGACATACCAAACCTCCCCTTATAGAGTTTTAACGGCGCCGCGTTGTTGACGGTGGGGTAAACAGAGCCCAGGCGGGAATAGAAACAGTGGTGCCGGAGCAACAAAGTCTGCCTTCCGCTTTGTATGCCTTGCTTGGGGTGTCCCCTTTTCACCAGTCAACAGGCGTGCATGCCTCCGTCCTAGGTCACCAATGATCGTGCCTCAAGAAAGTGTACAGTTCCTTCCCAGTAGCCCTTCCGTTCTGCAAGTCCGAATCACGCAGTCCCTCGAATCCATGGTGCTTTCCAGAAAATTCAGAAACCCACCCACGGTCAAAGTTGAAAGGGGGCCGTGACCAGAGGCTATAAACGTTTAAAAGTCTTTCGCAAGCCGAAGTCGTACGACAGACCACAGGAATGACAGAAAACAGCAGACGGGTTTGACCCCGCTGCTGCTCCTCGACAGACCCGCAACCAGCGCCAGAGCCAACTGCAAGCGTGACATACATACCGTCGCGTCGAAAAGAGAAGTTCTGCACAACGACCCGTGTGGTCGAAGTGGCTCACCCTGTGAGACAGAATTGACGCTGGAAAATCCACCATTTTGTGGGCGTCAAGACTGGTGGTGTGGTGGCTGTCCTGTTTCATCTTGCACCCCTGAGAGTGCAATCTACAGGACAGGTAAGTTCCCCCCAGTTCTCCCTAAGTAACAAGACGGGCCAGGTGGAGCGCCCCAGCAAAAGCCCCTCCCCACCCCTCCCTATCAACCTTACTGAAAAGTGCTGCAGGTTCAACAGTCACATCATAGATGCCATGTGTTTCTCGTAGCCACCCCGATTGTGTGGCCTGCCTGTGTACAATGGATGTAGTGGGGGCAATCTACAGTTACGGGGGGGGGGGGGGACAAACGGGGGGGGGGGGTAGGGGGGGTCATAAGCCCCCCTAAAAACGTACAAATACCAAAAATTTCAACATACCATCAGAACCGCCCTAATACCTGATCTGACCCGAAAATCCGACCCATACCCCCCCGGAAACCGTCTGGAGCCCACTTGTGACACCTGATGCGCACTTTTGTGATGATTTTTTGGGGTCCTAAAAAATGTACCTCAGTTTCGTACCTTGCCTTTGTACCTGAACCACTCCCGACCGCAATATTTCGTTCTTTGCCTTTTCTGCGGTGGTTCCGGCTCAGGTGGCACGATGTTGCCTCCCCAGTGCCTCGGCAAGGTCTTTCTTGTACCTGATTAGTGGGAATGTTGTGTTGTTGCGCCAGCTGAATGAGTTCAGCCACCTTCTGGGTGTAGTACTTCGATCGCAGATGGGTCATTGTGAGTACTTCGTACGCCTGCGAGGCTGCATCGGCATTAGGCAGCGTTGCAGATGTGTCTTTGCTTCGTCGATCTCAGCCTGTGAAGGCACGATTGGGATATTGGACGACCTGAGAGTCGAAATGATTATGTTTGTGCTGTGTAATTTGCGCCCCCCGCAGGATATGCACACCACGCAGTCTCAACAGCACGTATGAGAGTGTACCATGTGAGGACTCAACAAAGTCATTGGATAGGCATCTGCCTGCCGACTCAACCCCCACAGTGCGACCGCAAGATCGTCAGGGATGTCTCAACGCCAGGGGAATACTCTCCCCTGGCGTTGTACAACCCTACTCTTAATCCTCGGGTCCTCTCCTGGAGGCGGTGGTGGCGGGCCCGCAACGCTTCGTACTTCCGGTACGGACTGGGGTAGTCTGCCCGGCTGACCCGCTCATCGCTTCCTAGATCATCTGCTGCTCTGGAGCTGCCATCACTCACTGCCCACATCAGTTGGTGTAGGGGTAGGAGCAGGAGGAGTGGGAGGAGTAGGAGTGCAGGTGACATCTTTCTTGGCCAGCAAGGAACGCCGCTTTTCGCACGTGCGTGCAGTTGATGCACCACTGCATATATCTGTCGTCACCACGTCCCACTCGCTCTCCTATGTACCCAGCCCGACGGAGCGCCCGAAATAATGTCGCCTCACGGATGTCGTGTGCCGTTTTCTTCTGACGCAGGTCTGCCACAACGCTCTCTGCCGGGACCCCGCACATCTCCCGTTTGGCGAGCGTCTTTCGAGCAAGGTACCCCTCTGCAGCAGCATCTGACACCTCTGCGAGGCCCTAGGCACACGGCATGTGTTGCTCGGCGTGCTGGGTGAGCGTAGTGATACCCTTTCCTTGCAAAGAACGAAATACTGCGGTCGGGAGTGGTTCAGGTACAAAGGCAAGGTACGAAACTGAGGTACATTTTTTAGGACCCCAAAAAATCATCACAAAAGTGCGCATCAGGTGTCACAAGTGGGCTCCAGACGGTTTCCGGGGGGGTATGGGTCGGATTTTCGGGTCAGATCAGGTATTAGGGCGGTTCTGATGGTATGTTGAAAAATGTGGTTTTGTACGGGCTTACACGGTGGGATCTTGTAAATTTTACATGTAAAAATACTGATTTTTACATGTATTATACATGTATAATACTTGCATGTCAACTATTATACATGTATAATACATGTATATGCCTGAAATATACATGTAAAATACATGTATATCAAGTAAAAATACATGTATTATACTTGCATGTCAACTATTATACATGTATTTTTACTTGATATACATGTATTTTACATGTATATTTCAGGCATTTACATGTATTTTACATGTATAATACTTGTCATGCAAGTATTATACATGTAAAATACTTGCATGACAAGTAAAATACTTGCATGCAAGTAAAATACATGTATTCTACTTGCATGCAAGTATTTTACTTGTCATGCAAGTATTATACATGTATTTTACTTGTCGTGCAAGTATTTTACATGTATACCGTAAACGGAAATATTGTGGACCGTAATAAAGGTGAACCGTACTATAGTTGGAACGTAAAAAAGATGGAACAAATGGGATTTTTCCGGAACTTGGAACATTTTTACGGTCCACCTATTTTACGGTTGGGATAGTGGACTTGGCGTTTTTTTTTTTTTTACGAGTTCCTTCGCGACGAAGTCGCGAAGGAACCAAGGAAATCGTACGACTGAAGCTTCGGGATTAACACCACAGGGCCTCAACAGTCCGGAACTGTTCTCCCACAGTTTCTGCAGGGTGTACTACACTAAAGCGAAAGGAGTACGATTTCCCTGAATTTTCCGGGCACTGATTCACGAATTTACATCTGGAGGGAGCCCGGTGGTCTCAGCTTCTGTCTGCGCGCCTTGCCGTACTGAGGCTGCTTATGTGGGCTAGCGCAGCAGGTTCTACCTTTACTTCTACCGGAACGCTCCTTGCATGGTACTACACGGAACAATGTTCGGGGCCCGTGAATTCCAAATCTCCGTTGGAATTCGTAAGTGAGGGGGTTGGGGCGGACTTACAGACGACAACGTCGTCAGTCTCCCGACAACCGTGGCGTGTGAGTTTGGGGTGGTATCTCGAAATATGTCTCGTTCGGCCTTGAGAGACTCCAGATGCTAGTCACGCGCTCGCCCCCGCCCCCCCCCCCTCTCCATGTCCCTCTCCGTTGCCGCCTCGCCTTGTTGTTTTCGTTGATCTTCCCGCTGTCCTCACGCACTTTCCCCCAGTTTGCAGGGACACACACACACATGCCTCCAAAGCGTGAACCGAAGCAGAAGAGCATGTTGCTCTTCACGGTGCCCCGTGCAGCGTACACCCCCGGCAGCAACGGCGCTTGTCCGATTTCGCGGGCTGAGGCTGAAAGTGTGACGCGTGCAGTGCGCGACCAGCAGGCATCCTCACAGGGGCCTACCGGCGGTGGTGACTGGAGCCCGGCCGAAAAGCTGGAGATCGGCCGGAAGGTGGTGGAGGGGAAGCTCTCGGCAGTCGTTGCCGATTGGAACGCCCCTCTCGCAGGACGGAGGAAGCTCTCGAAGAGCTCCGCCTCCCGTTTTGCGACCCTCTACCGGGAAGAGCTGGGCAAGCGGAAGCGTGCCGCAGCTCTTCTCGGTGAGGTGACAGAGGAGGTGGTGCTTCCCCCCCCGCAGAAGCGCGGCCGGCCCGCAATCCTCACCGACAGCGAGGAGACCAGGCTGATGCAGTTGTTGCGCGCCCTGAGGCGGTGCGGGACGCAGGTTTCAGCTGAGACTGTGTCCGCCTCCGCGCGAGGCCTGGTGAGTGCCAGCAGTGATCCAAGCAGGATTGATTCTGAGACAGCTCTCGGCACGGAATGGGCTCGGAAGTACCTCGCTGCGCAGGGATGGACCTTGCGAATGCGGACAACGGCGGTGTGCCACAGTCCGGGTTTGCTGGAACGGGCCAAGGCTGAGTTCGAGGGGGAGGTGCAACGTCTGAGGGCACAGCACAACATCCCAGATGATTTGGTGGTGAATGTCGACCACACTGCCCTTCCCCTCCTGCCAGGTACCACAAAGACCTTCGACAAGAAGGGCGCGTCATACGTGCCGCTCTCGAAGTCCGACGAAAAGAAGGCGATTACGGGTGTATTCGGCGCCAGTGCGACCGGCGATCTCCTCCCTGTCCAGCTGATATACGGTGGCCTAACTTCCCGCTCACACGGACGCTTCGAGGAGGAGTACCTGGAGACGTACGGGGAAACCTGGCACTTGACTGCCAATCCGAAACACTGGGCGTCCGAAGCAACCACCCTCGAATACATCGAGAAGGTGTTGGTGCCATACCTCACGGGTGTCAAAGAGACCAAGGGGCTCGGGGAGGAGCAGAAATCCTTGTTGATCATCGACAAGTTCACGGGCCAACAGACCGAGAAGGTTGCTGCAGCACTCGCAGAGAGCGGCATCGTGACTGTCGATATTCCTCCGGGGTTTACTGCTTTCTTGCAGCCGCTGGACCTGGGCTTCAATGCCTACATCAAGAAATACCTCCGCGAAAAGTTCTCGAAGTGGTACACCGGTGTCTGCACCAAGCTGTTCCGGCGTGACGAGAAGAGGAAAACCCGTGCCCTTGCGAAAACTGGCACCCCTTTCCTCTTCGCAGGGATGGGGTCGCATGAAGTGATGGTGTACGATTCGTCCGTGAAGACAGCCGCCTTCCGCAACGCAGTCCTTGCCGGCACAAGGGCAAGCATCGTGGTGTCTCCGGGTTGTGCGGACTGGGTTCACCCTGGGGACAACGCGAGTGGGTGGTACGCCCTGCGTGCTGTGGAGCTGTGTCTCAACAGCTACGGCGTGCGGAAGGCCTACCTCCCGAAGGTCAAGGATGCTCTCAACCTGCTCGAGAAGGTGATCCCCACTGACACGGAAGGCATTCCCGGCGCACAGGATGCTGTTCAGCAGGTGCTGGAGGAACTGCGTTCTGCGAATGGTGACGCTGCGCAGTTCACCGAGGCACAGCGCCTCCCATACCCCGCCGCCCAGGCTGCTGTGGGCGCACTCAACCGGGAGTACTACACCAGTGTGAGGCTGATCACCCTGTCCGAGGTGCAGTGGGCCGCGACCCTCACGGAGATCCGTTCCGGGCCGCTGATCGTGTTCGACGCGGAGAACCTGCATTTCGTGTCGTTCGTCGCCCAGAACCCTGAGCTCGACGACCAGGAGTTGATGGCTGACCTGGCCAGGACGACGAAGGTGACCGCCGCGGACATGCGCGACCGCCATCTCGCCTGGCTGTGCCGTGGGTTCAGCAAGGTGAAGCCGAGCTCCGTCGTGAAAACGTTCGTCCGCGCTGGCATCATCGCCGACCCCGGAACGCTCGCAGCAAGTACCGATGATGCTGTTGCTGACTACGACCCTCCAACCGAGGTGCACCCGGACGCAGCGCTGACGACCCCCGCAGAATTGGCAGAGATGGAGAGGATCCTGTCGTCACTCGACTTCAGTGCTGAGTGCTGAGCACTGTGCCACATCCCCTCTCTCTGTTTATGCCCCTGTAAATGTCCCGCAAACCCGTCACCCTCCCTCTCTTGATGTCCCTTTAGATACTCTGTCTGTATAACTTGTATGTAATGTCTTCTCGAGGTGTGGTGGTGGGTGAGTCTCGAGGTGAGTGGTGGTGATCGTGCCCTTTCCACATGCAGGGATGCCTTGCTTCTCTTGCTGGCGTTGGTTGCGGTGGTGGAGGGAGGGTCCAAAGCTGGGAGGTCGGGAGGCCTACGTGTGGGAGTCTACGGCGTGGCCGCAGTCCGCGCCCCGCAACCCACCAGCCCGCGGGCGAAAATCGCATTGTCTTTTCCATATTCAGTCCCAATAAATAGTGGACCGTAAAAAAGATGGAACGTTTGGCCTTTTTTTGGGAACTTGGAACATTTTTACGTTCCACCCTTTTTCCGTTTACGGTATTATACATGTAAAATACATGTAAATGCCTGAAATATACATGTAAAATACATGTATATCAAGTAAAAATACACGGTGGACTCCAGCGGCCCTAGCGGGAGTCTGGGAGCGGGAGTCTGAGCGGGTGTCAAAGACTCCCGCTAGCGGGAGTCCAGACTCCCGCTAGCGGGAGTCTGACTCCCCCTAGCGGGAGTCTTTTCACCTATTTTCATCCATTTTTCCCATGATATAGTTACAGTCTACTGGCGTGGGGGGTAAAATCATGGTGGAAGAGGGATGGGGAGGGGCTTGTTTTGCTTCTGTCAGTTTCCCCGGACTCTGGACTACCTACCTATCCTCCTGGTAGCGGCTGCACCTGCGGAGGTGAGCGGTTAGAATTTGAGGTGTCAAAGTGCGGCCATCGCCTGTCGTAGTTGTGTTACACCTTGGGCAAGACAAGCCATCCTGCAGGCCTCATCTTCTTCGTCAGAACTGTCATCCCCCTCCTGCTGTGCGCGTTGGTCAAGCGTGCTCAAAGTCGCCTCGGATGACACGAATGGTGTGAAAGTCGCCCCCAGCGGGATTGGCATTTTGCACAAGCAGAGCGATAATTTGCGGTGTCCTTCGGGGAACCGGAACAGGAAGTAGGGCGCGCTGATGGGTTCAACGAAGTCCTGTGTGTTGCAGTGCACAAACCCCTTCTGCAGCTGTGTCAACTGTGTGCAAAGAACATACACAGCCAATCTATGAGCGTGTCGGGTGTGCAGACACGGACACAGAATGACTTATCTATACCCGAGGATCCCGTCCTGCGACAGGTGCGCAACCTTCCAAGGCATGCCCGATGCGCGCCGCTTCTCTTCTGCCATCGCAAGATCTCTCTCGTAAGTTGCGGAGCTGGCGATTGTAACGGCATCTTTCTTGCGATGTCCGTTCTCTGCTTCTTCATTCGTCGTTGTTCTGCAGAGGCACTGCATCTTCTGGAGCCCACCAATGATGGAGACTGTGTACGTAGGCATTGCGCGTTGATCCCTTTTCGGCATGCTCCATCAACCAGTGAAATATATGCCCTGAGATCCGAGCACGCAAGAAGGGAATCCGGGCTGACTCATCCTTGCATCCCCAGAAGCGCCAGGGGATGTCTGCATACCGGAAATGCATGAGGTCTGCAAGGGAGACAAAGAGGTAGCGGAACAAGCCCTTGTAGGTGTGTCCTGTGACAGGCAAGCACGACCTTCCGGAACTGAGCACCTGTCCCATGCTGCGACACATTCAGTGCAAGGTTTGTACAGGTCTTGTCGAATATTTTTTTGTTGTCTCATCCAGTACCCTGATCAGCCGCATGGCGAGCCCCTTGCAGTCATGGAGTGCTGGGGTGACGTAGCGGGCATTGGGAAGCACACCTGCCAAGAGGGAGGGGTAGCCAGCCTCTTTCATCTCAGAGAGAGTCAGGTGCGGGTATCGATGCACCTGTTGATACCAGCGTTCTTCTGGGATGTCGCACAGTGAGCATCGGTGCCCTCGCCCCCCGCATCGCCTCATTGTTGCCCACTGCTGATCTATACTCCCGCTAGCGGGAGTTGGACTCCCCCTAGTTGAGACTCCCGAAAAGGGTTAAACCCGGTAGTGGTACCCTACCCCCGCTGGAGTCCACCGTGCAAGGCCGGATCAGCCCACGGGTGGGTTTGAGGAAGAAATCTGGGGGGGCAAATTTTGCTGCGACTTCCGGTTTCACCCGGCCGAACTCCAGCATCTATCCAGACCCACGGTGCCAAGCCGTTCGCCCGTGTCGCGATCATTCGCGGCTTCAGGCTGCCCCCGACGACACGTTTGTATCCTGCACCTTGCCATACTTCGCCTCCACCTTGTATATGACGGAGAGCGCCCTCCTTCCGCATCGTTGCGACTTCCCTGACAGCGAACTTATCCATGTCAGGGAAGACATGGCGATGATTGCGTTGGCCACCTGGGTGCTGTGCTTGTGGAGCTCCTTGCTCAACACCGTTGCTAGGAGCCTTCTAATGGATCCCAGTGTCAGCACACTGCCCCCTTTTTTAACAGGGAAGGCCGTGCAAAAATCATGCACAATGTTCGTCGCCTCCGCAGCCTCGGGACTCTCTGCGCTCTTCTTCTTCTTAATCGACTTTGCCGCCGGCTTCGCTGCCGGCTTCGTTGTCGTCTTCCCCATTTTTGTGAATCAGGTCTGCGAGCTGGGATGGGTGGAAACGTCCGTTTCGTTTGGTGTGGCTGTACTTCAGTGACGAGTGCCACATTGCATAGGTATCATGGGAAAAATGAGTGAAAATAGGTGAAAAGACTCCCGCTAGGGGGAGTCAGACTCCCCCTAGCGGGAGTATAGACTCCCGCTAGCGGGAGTTGGACTCCCCCTAGTTGAGACTCCCGAAAAGGGTTACCCTACCCCCGCTGGAGTCCACCGTGTACATGTATAATAGTTGACATGCAAGTATTATACATGTATTTTTACTTGATATACATGTATTTTACATGTACCGTAAACGGAAAAAGGGTGGACCGTAAAAATGTTCCAAGTTCCCAAAAAAAGGCCAAACGTTCCATCTTTTTTACGGTCCACCATTTATTGGGACTGAATATGGAAAAGACAATGCGTTTTTCGCCCGCGGGCTGGTGGGTTGCGGGGCGCGGACTGCGGCCTCCACGCCGCAGACACCCACACGTAGGCCTCCCGACCTCCCAGCTTTGGACCCTCCCTCCACCACCGCAACCAACACCAGCAAGAGAAGCAAGTCCTCCCTGCGTGTGGAAAAGGCACGATCTCACCTCGAGACTCACCCACCACCACACCTCGAGAAGTGTAGTACCATGCAAGGAGCATTCCGGTAGAAGTAAAAGTAGAACCTGCTGCACGAGCCCACAAAAGCAGCCACAGTACGGCAGGGCGCGCAGACAGAAGCTGAGACCACCGGGCTCCCTCCAGATGTAAATTCGTGAATCAGTGCCCGAAAAATTCAGGGAAATCGTACTCCTTTAGTGTAGTACACCCTGCAGTAACTGTGGGAGAACAGTTCCCGGACGATGGTGAGTGCACACTCTGTGCTGAGGCCCTGTGGTGTTAATCCTGCAGCTTCAGCCGTACGATTTCCTTGGTTCCTTCGCGACTTCGTCGCGAAGGAACTCGTAAAAAAAACCGCCAAGTCCACGATCCCAACCGTAAAATAGGTGGACCGTAAAAATGTTCCAAGTTCCGGAAAAATCCCATTTGTTCCATCTTTTTTACGGTCCACCTATAGTACGGTTCACCTTTATTACGGTCCACAATATTTCCGTTTACGGTATATTTCAGGCATATACATGTATTATACATGCATAATAGTTGACATGCAAGTATTATACATGTATAATACATGTATTATACTTGTAGTTATACATGTAAAATTTACAAGATCCCACCGTGTAGTCTGACGAGGTGGCGTTGCCACGCCGCATCTTGTCTTCACATCATCGACGGTCAACAGGCTGAGTGACTGGCACGTCGACCTTGTGCCTCCTTGCGCCTGCACCTTGGAACCGGTGGTGCCACGGTGACCTTGGTGTTGTCGGAAGGATTTTCTACCTGGGGCAAGGGTGCAACACAGTCCCCCCCATCCCCCCCCCCCCCCCGGCAGCTGCCTGTGGTTACGTAAAAGTGTCACTTCAACTCTGCCGCTCTTTCTCTACTGTTGGTACTTTGTTCGATGCGTTGACGCTTCCACACGAGTTCACGCGCTTTTCTGCTGTCTGCTCTGCTCGTCCCCGACGCACACCCCGCTGATTATTAGTTCACGCGCTTTTTGGGATCTGTCTGCTCGTCACACGCTCTGACTCTGCACACCAAATCAAGTTTTGCGTTGACGCTTCCACACACACTTACAAACCCACTTGTCTGATGAAGGGGGTGGTGTGTGAGAGCACGTTTGGCAGATCTGAATGACACCTTCCGCGCGAAAGTCGTGTGCGTAACAGATTAAACACGAGACACGCTGCCTTTGACCCCCAGTCCCATCATACACTGCACACCGCCACACTCTCTAGGAAGGCTTTCTTGTTGGTGTCAGCGTGCAAGGGGAGGGGGAAGTCACAAACATGGATGTGACTGTTCGTCATGCCGGGAGTGGGGACAGCTGTGTCGTCGGAGTTCCGGAAGGCGGGACCGTGGGCGGGCTGAAGGCGGATGCGCTGGAGGAGATGTTCCCGGGTTCTATTGACGCATCCCGTGAGGCTGCGTGCGTGGCAGCACACATCGAAGGGTGTGAGGAGGAGCTGGACGATGAAGAGCGCGTTGCCGACACGGGTCTGGAGGACGGGGGTGCTGTCAAGCTCGTCCCACGCTGGCCCACAGTCAAGGCCCCCGCTGTCTACTCGCCTGCGCATGGTATGACAGGCTGCATCACACTGTCGAGGTGTGGGAAGCTGTGTGCTGTGGGTTACCACAACGGACACTTCACTGTGTTCGACACCGTCACCGCTGCTGTGGTGGCAGACTTCGCACATGGCTCCCCCCGCAATGTTACCCCTCGCAACACGTTCTCAGTCTGTGGGACGTGGTTGGCAACGTGCTCTGATGACGGCACCATCTGTGCGTGGCTGACAGCAACCTGGGAGAAGGCGTACATGCTGGACCACAGGAACACCGCCGTGCTCAGTGCAGCGTGGACACACTGCGGACGTCTCGTGTCCGGAGACCACGCCGGGAAAGTGCGTGTGTGGGACTTGAAGGGCACACCAAGCGCCACAGTGCTGGTGGGTCACAGCGATATGGTTTCCAGCATTGCTGTGTCGCGAACGAGGATCTTCAGCGGGTCACGTGACAAGAGCATCCGTGTGTGGGACATCAACACCCTCACACACACACACACCCTGGATGACCACAGTGGTGTGATTACCGGCATCGCTCTGACTCAGGACGAGCAGCACCTGGTGTCGTGCTCTTTCGACAAGTCACTCAAGGTGTGGTGCACAACCTCCCTCAGCTGTCTGCGTACTGTGCAACTGGAGTCCAGTCCCTACTCACTTGCTGTATCTCAGGCAGGTGATGTTGTTGCAGCGAATCTCGCTTTTGGCACCACACTGTACCGCCTCAGCACAGGCGATTGTCTGGGGAAGGTGTCCTCACAGGGGAAGGGTGTTGCACTCAGCCTCTGTGGGAGGTGGGTCTTCACACCAACGAACAACAATTCTGTCTCTGTGTGCGATGTGTCTTCCGTTTTTGGTAAAACACACCCCGTGTGGTAGAGAAAATACGGCAAGAGTCTCGCTGGGTCGGAAGAGCAGATGGTTCCCGCAACAGCTCCCGGGGAGCAGCGGGTATTTCGCATAGGATGACGGATGTGTGAACACGTTTGTGCGGTTTGTTCTGTGTTGTGTGTGAACGTGTGTGTGTGTGTGTAGTGATAGTGGTTTTAAGTGGGTAACCCTGCGCGGATCTGTGCCCACTCCCCGCCCACCCCTACGTCACAGCGGATGCCCCACTCGGGTTAGAGTGTGGGGCCAACTCAGTGCCACTCCGAGGAGGGCGTGCAGCATAGCCAGCGTGGTGCGTGCCGCAACAGTGTGTGAGTGATTTCGCACTGCTGTGGCAGTCCCCGCACCGGCCCATGCGATGCGTCTTGCAAAATTCCATGGTGACTTGCAAGCCGTCGTTCTTCCCGTGGTGGTCCCGGCAGCAGTCCTCTTCCGAGAGGCGCCGGCGCCGGCAGTCCACGCAGCGGGGTTTCCAGTGCAGAGCGCAGGTAAGCATCTTCGCGTTCCGTCTGGCTCCAGGGGGGGCAGTCCGGGGAGCAGCGCCCCGTCGTTCCCATGACCGTCCTGTCCGGGCGTTGGCTTGCCGGCTGCTGGCAGTCCATTGCTGGGCCGCTTGCTGCCACCCCTCTGGGTAGTGGGGCTGCGGTGCGAAGGTTGCGGCCCACGCCATGCCGCGGGAGTGGAAGGCTGTGTCCCGCTGGTTCAAGCCCGGGCCTGCCGTGTGCGCTTGGAGGCTGCGCATCACCGACTCGGTGGCTGGGCTGAGCTGGGCTCTCCTGGACAGGCCCCCTGCCACGGTTCCCCCGATCGCGGTGAGGACAGTGGAGCTCGCAGTGTGGCCACAGTGCCATGGTTGCTTGGAAGTCTTGCGCACCACCTCGCAGAGCTGCCTCAACGAGTGAGCCTTGCCCAGGATGCTCTTCTGGAAGGCTGCGAAGTCCTGCCGCAGCTGCTCCTGCGAGGTCTCCCCCTGCCTCTCAGCCTCGTCCATGGCGGCGTTGCTCAGGGCGTCCGCATCGACGTTGAGTTCCCTTTTCACGTGCTCATACGTAAGGGTGATCCGGGGCCCGAGGTCGGCAGCCAGCCGTGCCGTGCTGAGGAAGAGGGGGCGGAGGGATTTATCGCGGCAAACCGCTTCCCCTTTTAGGTGTCGCAGCACCACCTGCGAGTCACCCCGCACCGTAACGTTCCCCTCAGGGGGCGGGTCGCCCCTTCTGAGCAGCCGTAGGCCCGCCCGAACCCCTTCGTACTCAGCGATGTTGTTGCTGCGTACGTTCAGCAGAGGGAGGATCTCTTCCGACACCTTGAGGCCGTCTCGGTAGATCACCGCACCTGCACCCGCCAGGGCGAAGGGGGTGCCGTTGTCCCTTGCTCCGCCGTCGAAGTAGAGGGTGAGCCCCGGGGATGCGCCCTCGGGGATGCGTGGGCGGGCCTCCCGCGGCCCCCTCTCAGGGGGGTCAGGTGTGTGGGGGCGGATGCGGCGCGTTTCGACTTCTGGGAGGGTGAGGCCGGTCGACAGCTCGAAGTCGACAGCCAACTCCATGAGGGTCACGGTGTGCTCCCCTCCCTGCGGCCCCCATTTCAGGCCCCGCAGCCAGTCGCAGAGGGCCACCCACAGCTCCGGGGGGCGCTTGCCCCACGTCTGTTTGACAGTGGACGGCGCCCGCACAGGGATGCAGGCCTGTTCGGGGTTGGGTGTGCACCACCCCCATGGATAGTGAAGGGTGCGGTGGTGGCGCGCGGAGCGGTCGAGCAGTCCATCTTTCTCCTGCCGCGCCGAGAGGATTGCAATGAAGTAGCGGTGCAGCTGCGCCACTATATCCACCCTGCGTGCGAAGGATAGTGGCAGGGGCTGCCTGTCCTCCGGGATGCCGTGTCTAAAGGCGGGCGCCACCCCGCATAACGCCAAGCAAGGTGGCCAGGTTGACCGGTCCACAGCCGTAATGGGGTGGTTTTGTCGGATTGGGTCCCACGCGGAGCACTCCCACCATAGGTGCATCACCGTCTCGGGGGTGCCTGCGTTGCAGTATCGGCAGATCCCGCCCTGCCCCGTGCGCCCTCGGACAGGCACCGCCCCTGCAATGACGGAACGAAGGAGGCCCCGTTGGTATCCCGTGACCGCGGCGCCCTCTCCCTCCAGGACGCAGCGTGTGGCTTGCCCGTCGATGCCGTGCTGAGCGCCCGCAAAGTCGTCACGACGACCAGCCAGCGCCTTGGCCACCTGTGTACGTAGGGCCTGGCGGAGGTCATGAGCGAAGATCCCCCATTCGCTCGTTGTTGCTGCGGTGGGGTCGAAGACTATGCTCCGTCCCGCTTCATCAGTGTAAGATAGGGTGGTCGCCGTGCTCCAGCTCCATCCTATCCACCGAAGGGCCGCTCGGAAAAGCGCGAAGGGGCCTGTCCCTGTAAGCCTCACTCTGCTATCCCAAGCCGTCTCAGACAGAACCCTGCAGCGGCCCCACTTCTTGACCTGCATGGCCCAGGTGGTGATCTGCCGGTAGCGGGGGGCGACGGCGGGGTCCACCCGATGTGCATGGTGGAGGACATCCAGCACAGCCTCCCGCGCCCTGCGGGGGGGTCCGGACCACAGCGCGGCGACGAAGAGCCCCCTCCATCGCCTGATGTCGGCGTCCTCCCAGCGGGTGACCAGGGCGTCGTAGTAGAGCCTGGACCCCGCTGTCATCGCTGCTGCCTGCCCCTTCCACTGCACCGGTAGGGGCAGTGCCGAGGTCCTGCGCAGGTTCTGCTCTGCGCCCTCTTTTCGGCGGGCGACGCGCTCCGATTTGGGCACCTCGGGTCCCTCGAGCGGGCGCGCATGCAGCATGGCCCCGAGGCAGTCGAAGCTATCGCGCTGTCGAAGGGGGGTAGCCGTGCCGTCCCGTGTCCGGTAGACTATCGGGGTCAACGGCTCGGGGGACGTCGAGAAGACATGTGACTTGACCTCTGCGCATATTACCATCCCGGTATCGTGGGAGAAATCTGCAGAGTCATCCACCACTGCTTGCAAGGTCCCCGGGCTGGGGGTCACCGCGTACACATCGTCCACAAACGACAACGCCCTCGTGCCCTGCCGGTGCTCCGCCATGCGCATCCATACACCCACCAGCACGTTGATCAGCACGACGCTAATGGGGCAGCCCTGCATGATGCCGTTGGTTGGCAGGAAGCCCTCCCCGATAGTGCCGCTTACCCGGAAGTGCCGCTGCATTGACCCGTACGCTGCCCGCTGTGTGTGTGTGTGTGTGTGGTGACCACGTTTTGTGTGGGGAGATCCTGCGCGGATCATTGCCCACCCCCGCCCATTTCTACGTCACAGCGGAGGCCCCACTCGGGTTAGAGTGTGGGGCCAACTCAGTGCCACTCCGGGGAGGAGGGCGTGCAGCATAGCCGGCGTGGTGTGCTTGGCAGCAATGTGGTAGTGTTTTGCCATCGCTGTAGCAGTCACCGCATCGGTCCATGCTGTGGCGTTTGCAGAAGCCCATAGTGACCGGGAGCCCGTCCCCCTCCTTGTGGTGGTTGCGGCAGCACACCTCCTCCGGGAGGCGCCGCTTCTGGCATGCCGAGCAACGGGGCTTCCAATGCAACTTGCAGGCAAGCACCTTTGCGTTCCTCCTGGCACCAGGGGGAGCAGTTCGGGGGGCAGCGCCCCTCCGCTCCCATGGGCGCCCTACCCGGCTGTTGGCCTGCCGACCACGCGCCGCCCACTGCTGGGCCGATTGCTGCCAACCCTCAGGGTAGTGCGGCTGCGGAGCGAAGGTAGCGGCCCACGCCATTCCGCGATCATGGAACACTGTATCCGTCCGGCTGGGGGCTGGCACAGCCAGGTGCGCTTGGAGGCTGCGCATCACCGACTCAGTGGCAGGGTTCAGCTGGGCCCTCCTCGACAGGCCCGCCGCCACAGATCCACCGATCGCCGTGAGGACTGTTGAGTTGGCAGCATGGCCGCAATGCCAGGGCCCAGTGCCTACTTTCGTCACCATGCTGCAGAGCCCCTTCAGCGAGGCAGCCTTCCCCAGGATACTGCTCTGGAACACCGTGAGGTCCTGCTGGAGCTGCTGCCGTGAGGCCCCCAGCCTTTCAGCCTCGTCCATCGCGGCGTTACTGAGGGCATCAGCATCTGTGTTGGATTCCCTCTTCACATGCTCGTATGTGAGAGTGAACCTCGGTTGGAGGTCCGCAGCTAGCCGGGACGTGCTGAGGAACAGAGGACGGAGGGCGGCATCCCGGCACAATGAGTCCCCTTGGAGCTGGCGCAGCACCACCTGGGAGTCGCCCCGCACTGTGACTGGGCCCTCAGGGGCATCACCCCTCTCGAGGAGGCGCAGACCTGCACGGAGCGCCTCGTACTCAGCAATGTTGTTGCTACGCACGTTCAGCAGCGGGAGTACTTTCTCTGAAACCTTGCAACCGTCTTGGTATAGCACCGCCCCTGCCCCCGCCACGGCGAAGGGGGTGCCATTGTCGCGCGCACCACCGTCAAAGTACAGGGTGAGCCCTGGGGCTGTGTCTGCAGGGATGCGCGAGCGGGCCTCCCTCGCGCCCTTCCTATTCGGGTCCACGTGGGCGGGGGGGCGGATGCGGCGCGTCACGGTGTCTGGGAGGGTAAGGCCAGTTGATAGCTCGAAGTCCACGGCCAGCTCCATCAGGGTCACAGTATGCTCACTCCCCTGCGGTCCCCACTTTAGGCCCCTTAGCCAGTCGCAGAGGGCCACCCACATGCCTGGGGGCCGCTTGCCCCACGTCTGCTTGACTTCGGAAGGCGCCAGTGCAGGGATGGAGGCACTCTCGGGGTTAGGGGTGCTCCACTCCCAGGGGTAGACGGTAGTACGGTGATGGCGCACAGAGCGGTCGAGCAGCCCGTCCTTCTCCTGTCGCGCCGCCAGGACTGCGATGAAGTAGCGGTGGAGCTGTGCCACGGTGGTGATCCTGTCCGCAAAGGACATGGGCAGCGGCTGCTCGTTCTCCGGGACGCTGTATCTGTAAATGGGCGCCACCCCGCACTGGGCCAGGCATGCCGGCCAGGCCGTCCGGTCCCTCGCTGCTATGGGGTGCTTCTGGCGGACTGGCTCCCATGCCGCGCAGTCCCACCACAGGTGTGATACCGTCTCCGGGGTCCCAGATGTGCAGTATCGGCACACCTCCCCCAGACCTGTGCGCCCACGAGCAGGCACCGCCCCTGCAACAACGGAGCGGAGGAGGCCTCGCTGGTACCCCGTGATTGCAGCGCCCTCTCCCTCCAGGACGCAACGTGTCACCCTCCCGTCAATGCCGTGCTCTGCTCCTTGGAAGTCGTCTCTGCGTTCGGCCAGCTTCTTCGCCGTTGCGTTACGCAGGGATTGGCGGAGGTCGTGTGCAAAGATAGCCCAGGCGCTCGGTGTTGCAGCAACAGGGTCGAAGGTGACATCGCGACCAGCTTCGTCAGTGTAAGCCAGGGTGGTCGCAGCACTCCAGCGCCATTCAATCCCCTGCAGGGCGGCCCAGAAAAGCGCGAAGGGGCCTGTCCCCTCAAGCCTCTCTCTACTCCCCCAGGCTGCCTCGGACAGCACCCTGCTGTGACTCCACTTTTTGATCTGCTTGGCCCATGTGGTGATCTGCCGGTAGGGGGGGGCGACAGCGGGGTCCACCCGGTGCGCCTGATGGAGGACACACAGCACAATCTCCTGTGCTCTGCGAGGTGGGCCAGACCAGAGCGCGGCGACGAAGAGGCCCCTCCATCGCCTGATGTCCTTGCTGTCCCAACGAGTTACGAGGGCATCGTAATATAGTCGAGCCCCTGCCGTCATCGCCGCCGCCTGCCCTTTCCATTGCACCGGCAGGGGCAGCGCTGAGGTTCTGCGGAGGTTCTGCTGCGCACCTTCCTTCCGGCGGGCGATGCGCTCGGACTGGGGCGCTGTGCGCCCTTCCCTGATCAGGCGCGCGTGTAGCGTGGCCCCGAGACAGTCGAAGCTGTTGCGCTGCCGGAGGGGAGTGGCCTCGCCATCCCTTGCCCGGTACATAATCCGGAGCGGCCCGGGGGATGTCGAGAAAACGCGAGACTTGATTTCTGCACAAATAGCCATCCCGGTGTCGTGGGAGAAACCCGCAGAGTCGTCTACAACGTCTTGCAGGATCTCCGGGCTGGGGGCTGTGGCGTATACGTCGTCAACGAAAGACAGCGCCCTTGTGTCCTGCCGGTGCTCGACCATCCTCATCCACACACCCACCAGCACGTTAATCAGCACGACACTGATGGGGCAACCCTGCATGATGCCGTTAGTTGGCAGGAAGCCTTCCCCGATGGTGCCGCTCGCCCGGAAGTGCCGCTGCATCGTCCTGTACGCTGCTCGCAGGGTGCGCAGGACACGGGCGTCGAAACCGAGCTCCGCAGCCAGGCGGAAGGTGAGGTCGATTGGCACCGTGTCGAAGCACTTCTTGAAGTCGAGGGCGACTCCGTGCAGCGGTCGCCCTGTGAGGTGGGCTTCTTCAATACGTGCCGCCAGGTGCCAGATGAGGTCCTCCGCACCGTGGCCAGGCCGGCAGCCGTGCAGGTCTTCGGGCGCGATGATCTCCAACCACTTCAGTGCCGGTTTCACCCGGATAGCTGCCCACACTCTGTACAGCACGGGGGTGATACTGATGGGGCGCTGCGACAGTGGCTCTCCTGAGCTGCCAGGCTTGGGGATGAGGCAGATCATGGCGTGCATCAGCTGCTCCGGCCACTCGCCCGACCGTTCAACTTCGTTGAACACCTCCGCGAAGAGCCTGAGGAGTTCGTGCGGGAGTTGTCTCAGTTCGTGGACCCGCCAACCGTGCAGGCCCGGCGAGGTGGACGTGGACATCTTGGCCAAGGCCTTCCCAACGTCTTCTGCCGTGATGGTCTTGCACTCCATGTCAGCCACCTCGGGGAGAAAGCGGAGGTACTTTTGGCGGAAGGTGTCCCACCGGGGCTCTGGCGTCGTTGCGTACTTACGGAAGTACCCTCCCCACGCCGTGTCGCTCCTCAGCAGCTCGTCCGCCTCCTTGGGGCAGGCCGTGAAAGAGCCGTCTTCGCGCCGCATGAAGGTGGCTGGAGCGCAGAAGCGATCTGCGAGGTACGCGAACACCTGCCCTGCCTCGTATGTCCAAGCTTTCTGCATCCTCGCCTTCCACGTGCGGATCCTCGCGTCGCGGAGCCTGTCGAACATGCCCCTCTGCGACCCCTCCAAGGCAATGAGGGCCTGCTCCAGGATCTCCAGGTCCGGCAACTGCGAGGTTGTGTTCGTCAGCGCTGCTTGCAGCCCCTGGGGGAGGCCCCCCTCCCTCAGGCGTTTCTTTGCGGCGTTCCAGGCGTGCTTCTCCCCATTCGTGAGGCCGTACGGTGCATCGGCTTGCAGTCGCTTGAGACCCTCTTGGACGAGGCATCGGAGGTTCCCCAACAGTCCGTCCTTCGCCCGGGTGTTCGTGTCACCGGCCCCCCGTGCAGAGGCGGGGTGGTGCTTGGTGGCCGCCCGCGACCACTGCATGTGGTAGCCCTCCGCTCTGCCTGTGTAGGCCGCTTCCTGCCTCTCCAGGTGGCCTACATGGACACGCTTTAGGAAACGCTCGCCGCAGGTGGAGGCTCGGTGGAGGAGCTGCGCGGCCGTTGCTCCGTGGCGCAGTTCCCCCTCTGCAAGCACGTCCTGCATTATCCCTCTCGCCGCAGCGTCTCCCAGCTTGGGCTTACCCGCAGGGAAAGGGGTGGGAAGAATGCAGATCTTTTTGGGGCGGCGGAAGGCAGTGAGGTCTAGGTCTACAAAAAGCGGGCAGTGCGTGGGTATGTCGTAGTCCCCCCGCTTCGCCACCTCAACGCGACGCAGGGCCGGCGCTGCGCAGGAGTTCATCAGGCAGATGTCCAGCCGAGTGCCGTTCTCCGACGCCCAGCACGTGTTCTGCACGCTCTGTTGTGCGAGCTCCGCATGCGTCGTCGCCGCGTCGACCCAGCCGCCCACCCGGCACGCCTGGGACAGCGTGGCGCTGGTTTCCGGGTTGGTGTTGAGGTCCCCCATCAGTAGCACGGGCACCTGCCCCAACCCAGCTGCGAGGTCGAGCGTCTCTTGCAGGAGGGCTTCCCGCTGCTCACCCACTTCGGTCCCCGAGTGGCCGTACACGCTCAGGATATGAAGCGCCGTTTTCCCGTCTCCAATCGCTAGCACTACGTGCACCATGCGGGTACTGTCGTACAACTTCTGCTCCTGCGCGGTCTTCGGCTGCACCACTTGCGCGACAAGGCCCTCCTTCGCCATGACAGCCACACCTCCGGGCCTTGTTTGTTCGCGGCCGTTCGCGCCTGCGACCCTGGGCATGCCCTTGCCCCAGTGCATAGCCCAGCCGTGGGCTGCGAAGTAGCCGTTGTGCGTGCCCTTGCTCGGGTCCGGGACTCGGGTTTCCTGCAGGGCCACAACATCCGCCTTCAGGCCCGCCACGTCGCCTAGGTGCGTCTGCAGTGACGTTACATTCGCTGTCGCCAGCCTGATCACTCCCGGTGTTGTTAGTTGATATGCAGGATGCCGCAATCGCCGCGGGGGCGGTGACGCTGTGGACCCCTGGACGGGCGTAGGCACTCGCGTCCCGTCCGCTGTGGCCGGGGTGGGCATAGGAAGGGCTGCAGGGATGTCCCACTGGTTCGTCGGCGTCACAGCTAGCTCCCGGGCCAGGCTAAGGGGGAAACGGAGCACATCGTAGTGGAAGGGCCTCCACGTAAGGCCCAGCACCTTGGCTCCCTCCCCACACCGGGTCATGCATTGCTTGCTGCTGGAGGCGAGCAGCCACACCTGGGCATCCAGAACTTCTGCCGCAACCCGGAGGGTAGCCGCGTCTCCGTATGTCCCCGGGCGCGTCTGCTTCTCGACGTAGTCGTCGTAGGATGTAGGGGCCTGCGGGTCATCGTGGTCGGGCACGTACGAGGCCCTGCGCTCTGCGTTTTGCCGCATGGACGACGCCACCGCTGCACGCAACCCGCCTGCTGTCCACTCCGCGCACTGCTCTGCAAGGCCGGCGTACTGGCAGTTGCCGTCCTTCGGCACTGGTACCCGGAGCGCCATCAGTCTCCTTGCAGCATGCGTCAACCACTGCTCGTCTTGCTCTATGGTGGAGGGGGAGTACTCCTGTCCCCCCCCACGGAGGCGCCGGGGTTCTCCTGCCCCTGTCGCCAAATCTACGGGGTCCCAGCACGGGGCCGTTGCCCGGGTATCTCCTGCCCGTACAGCGGCTCGGCTGGGTCTAGGTGGGGTTGGGGGTGATGTTGGGGTTGGGGTTCTACTTGGGGTGTGTGGAGGTGTTTGTATACGCCCCGAGACCTCCTGTTTCTCGGGGTGGGGTGCGGCTGGGGGCCCGACGGCGAACGTGATTTGTCCCCAGACGTGGTCGGCACCCCGGCCAGGGGGAACGTTAATCTCCTGCGCGGGTCCCCCCCGCTGGCCGGAGCGCCCGCCCCCCTATTCCTCATCCGGCTTCTGCGGGTAGGGGGTAAGGCGGTTGGAACGAGGCTTCAGGTACGCCGTGATGGAGGCCTGCCTGGTCCTCCCGTTCCTGCTGGCTCCCGGCACCCTACAGGGTGGGGCCTCATCCCCGCCAACTGCCGTGGGCGTCAGGGCTTCGAGGAGGGGTGGGGCCGGCGGGGCAGGCTGGGCAGGCGGCGCCGGTGCTGCCGGCGGCACTGCTGCTGGCTGCGCTGGGGTCGGGGCGGCGCTCGACGTTGTTGGTGCCCCGGGTGCCTTAGGTGTCACGGGTTTACTGCTCGAATCACTGGGCGGGGCAGGGGCGGAGGAGTCAGAGGCGGCGGAGGTGGCAGAGGTGGTGGTGGTGGTGGTGCTGGGGGAGGAGCGGGCGGGTTTTGTGGGTGCTGGCAGGGCATCCGCAGCCGGCCCGGCCGTGGGCCCCGCCGGCGGTTTGCCCTTCGCCCCCTTGGACGCACCCAGCCCCTTTGTGGCAGCGCTCAGCTCCCGCCTCACGGAGATGAGCATCTCCTGGTGTTGCAGCTTGCGCTGCTCCTCCGCGTCGCGCACCCCCTCTAGCAGGCCCTGCCAGCTCTGCCCGAGCTCGCTGGCCTGCTGCGTCAGCTGGCGCTGCACCCTCTCGCCCTCCTCCTTCCCTGCCTGTTGGAGGTCAGCTCGAAGGGTAGTGTCGAGCTGGGTTGCCTTCTCGGCAAGGGCCTTGAGCTGCTGGGCCCCGTGCCGCGCCATCTGCGCCTCGCAGGTCCCCCGCAGCTCCCCACACACCTCATCCAGGCGGCTCTGGAGGCGGGCCACCTGCTCCCCGGTCGCCCGCTCCGACTGCTGCTGGGCGGCCGTGGCGTCCTTGCGGTCAGCCTCGCAGGAGGCCCGCAGGTCGCGCACCGTGACCCCCAGGCGCTCCGTCTGCCGCCGCAGCTCGCCCACCGCGGCTTCCCCCTGCTGCGCCTCCCACGCCCTGCGGAGCTCCGCCACCGCCGCGTCCAGGCGCTGCTGCTCCTGCCCGCGCTGCGCCTCCAGGTCGGCCCTGACCGCGTCCACCTCCGCCTGGAGCTGCTGCGCCTGGTGGTGGGAGAGGGGCGTCTGCTCGCTCGCCTCCGCGGCTTGCAGGCTCAGCATGGCCTTGCAAGCGCCGCTGAGGCGCTCCTCAAGCGCCCGGTGCTTGAGGTCCCGCTGCGCAAGCTGGCCCTGCATGTCGGCCTCGAGGGCCTTGTGGCTGGCCTCCCAGCCCTTGCGCGACGCAGTCAGATCCGTCGCATGCGCGCGGCCTTGCCCCTCCAAGGCGGTGGGCCCAGCAGCCAGCTTCTGCAGATCCGTGCTCGCTGCTGCCTCACCCACCGCCTTGCCCAGCCCTCCGACATGCTCGCGGAGGCGGGAGACCGTCACGCCCATCGACTGCTGGTGCTTCGCGACCTCCAGGAGCTGGGCCTTGTGCTCCTTTAGTTCACGCTCCGTTTTCAGTGTGGACGTAGTGGCTGTAGTGGTGGGGGGTGTGGTGGTGGGGCGCTCCTGGAGGCTCTTCAGCAGGGCCCCTTGCGCCTGCAGCTGCTCCTCCTGGCGGCCGAGGCGGTCCCCCATGCGCTGCATCTGCAGCTCGTGCTGCTGGGCGTGGCTGTCCAGCCGGGCCTCGAGCAGCGCCACCTGCTCGGCGTGCTGCTCCCCCTGGCGGCGCAGGCGGTCTTCGAGCCACTGCTCTGACAGGCCCGGGTGCCCCTGCATCGCCTCCATCCGCTGCCCCAGCTCGCCCTGCCGTGCCTGCTGGGTCAGCAGCTGGGCCTCCAGCCGCTTGCGGTGGCCGTCCTGGTCCTGCAGGAGGCGGCGCAGGCCCTGCAGCTCGGCTTGACAAGCCGCGCCGTCGCCCTGCGTGGCGGAGTCGGCGGCGGCAGGTGCGGGGTCATGCCCGAGCTCCCGCAGGCGCCCGGCGAGCTTCTCCAGATCCTTCTGGAGCTGGGCAGCTCTCTGCTGCGCCTGCTGCTTCGCCGCCGCTGCTGCTCCGCCACCACGCCCGGTCCGCCCAACCGTGCCGCTGGCCTGCGACTTCGCAGACCTTCCCGCCTTCGCGGCCGTGGCGCGCTCCTCCTGGAGCCTGTCGCGGACGCTCTCATAGCGCCGCTTCAGGCGGAGCACCTCCTCGGCCTGCTTCTTCGCGGCCGCCTCCCTCTGCTTCTGCTCCTCGAGGAGCAGCGTGTCCGTCAGGACCACCTCCTTCCCGTTGACTACTAGAGTCCATGTGGGGGGGGTGCCGTGGGTGGGGGGTTGCTCGGCAGCGAGGACGGCGACGCCGCCCTCCAGGCTGTCCAGCGCCGCCTCCCACCGGAGGTGGTCGAGAATGGTGCGCACGTGGGCGGCACCATAGAGGGGGGGAAGGGGTTGGAGCTCGTATCTGCGAGGTTCCGTGAATTCGAGGGGGGGCAGGGGGGCGGCCTGTTGGCCACCGGCCTGGGAGCCGGTGTTCCCGGAGGAGACCCCGTGGAGGTCGGCCTGTGACATCCTGCCCGTGTATCCCTCTCTCCTCCTGTGTGTGTGTGTGTGTATGCTCCACCCAACCCGACACATTTTCTGTACTTCAGACAGGTAAGGTCACTCGACACGCGCGGGGGGGGGGGGGGGGTTTGTGTGTGTTTTTTCTGCCAGCCGATATCACTAGCGCCAGCGAGAAAAAGAGGTGGAAGCGATCAATGCAGAATCATCTGAAAGGAAGACTCGAGAGACTGCTGCTGTATTTTCCGCACACTCGTGTGAGCAGAAAGTCACCCGCCACAGCAAGCATCCAAATGTGCTCTATACACTAACCCCACCCTTCATCAGGCTCAGGGTGTGATCATTTCAGGGTTTTGTGTGTAGAAGCGTCAACGCATCAACAAACAAAATACAGGCTAAGAGCGGTTGCTGCTGAATGGTGAAGCGTCTTTCACCCTGAGTGCAGTGCCTCGTAACCCTGTTCCCTAGTTTCGTGTGTTATTATGATGTGTTGCCTCCCCAGCACAGCACTCTCTGGCCCTGCCTCTGTTTGGAGGCAGCTGTGTGGTGCATCTGAGATGAGAAGAGGGCAAATGCTTGATGCGGTGCTCTCCCTGCAGACTGCTCCACACCCTCTCCCCGCCTTGCAGAGACCACACAGGAGCTCTTCCTGGCCCATCAGCTGTGCGGTGCATCTGAGAAGAGAACAGGGCAATCGTTGATATCGTGCTCTGCTGCACCCGCCCTGCCCCTCCGTCTTCCGCAACCACACCCACACGCGGCCCGTGCATCACACACCTCAGGCCTGCCCCTTCAGGGTGGGTGTCCTCCAGCCCCCTTCACAGGCTTCACACTTCGCACGGAATTGCAACCTGGAGGCTCAGAGGTGTGAATCACAACTCAGGCGGGGATCCTCCAAACAAAACCCCCCCCCCCCCCAATGTTGTGACAAGCAAAATTTGTAAGTTCTGCAGGAATTTACACATTCTTACTGGGGGGGGGCAAATAATCGTGCACTCCACTATTAATTGGCGAACGGGCGGGTATATTTGAGGGGCCCAAAAAAAGTCAAAAAGTTGGCGGGGGGGAATAATCGTGGGGTGCACGATTATTCACTTTTGCAAGTTTTCTGGTCAGTTCTGGGGACAAACAGCGCAAAAACCTCGTCCGTTTGCAGATTTGGAATCTGTGCGGATCGTGGTGGGGTCATTTTGACCATGGGGTGTCTGTCTTCACCCCTTACTGGCAGTCACCGTCTGGGCTCATTTTCGTGTTGAAACTGGGGGCACAAGTCCGGACATGTGGACGAATATGAGCCAAAATGGTGACGACCAGTCACGGGTGAAGACAGACACCCCATGATCGAAATGACCCCACCACGATCCGCACGGGCTCCCAACATTCAGAAGAACGGGGTTTTTGAATATTCTGCGGGAAAATTTGCTCATTTTTCTTCCAGAACTGACATAGTTTTCCTTCGCGCGAAGGCCTTTTTTTTCGTGCGTCGGACGCGCGCGACGCGCGAAAAAAAAAGTGCTCCTTTTTTTCGCGCGAATAAAAAAAACGCCCCTTTTTTTCGCGCGAAAAAAAAACGCACCCCTATTTTTCGCGCGAATAAAAAAAGTGCCCCTTTTTTTCGCGCGAAAAAAAACGCGCCCCTATTATTCGCGCGAAGAAAAAACAACGCCCCTATTTTTCGCGCGAAGAAAAAAAGCGCACCTATTTTTCGCGCGAATAAAAAAAGCGCATTTGGGGGGTGGGCCACCTGATTTGGCCCAAAACGGGTTCCGCCGAACGCCGCCACACCACCGCCCAACTCCGCCCAACGCCGCCCAACTCCGCCAAACTCGGGTCAAAATCAGCTCCAAAGTGGCGGACACTACCTGTTTTGCCTTTGCAAACGGGGGGGGGGGGGGGGAGGTGTTGTACTGAGGGATTTTCGCTCAGAAATGCTGAAGAATGAGCCGCCTCACAATATTGGTGACCCTCCACCATCTTCCCAGCACAACTGGAGAGCCACCCACTGCTGCAGTTTGCCGAAGCTAGTACCTGGCGCAATAACCCAGCGCGTTCACTCCATCGACCTGTACAAGAAGCAGCCCAGCCAGTGGCACAAGCCCAGGCCGAAGGGGGATGACGTTCTCTCGGGGTACCCGAGGGAACAGAGAGGTAACAGAGCGGGATATCCGTGGGATGTCCCTCGCTGTTACTCTCGTGTCTTCTGCAGGGTTCCACCTTGACGTAGGATATCCAACGCGAGAAGCAACATCCCGTAGGTTATCCCATAGGATATCCTACCCAAGTTCTGGGAATTGAACCACCACCTACGGTTTTCACGCCCGAATACGCAGGCTCCATGACAGCACATGGCGGACAACCCAGAATCGAGCGCGGTGGGAGCCTCGCCCGGATGTACTTTGCACAGAGGAGGGGCGACCCGTCTGGGATGTCCGCAGTCACGGTGTCGACGACACGCAGCACCTGAGCGGGTTTTGAACCCGGGACCGTCAATTATCAGGCAGGACGTCAGGCCTTGGCCGGGCATGCCTGAGGACTTCCCGACAATACCGTTGAGCGGAAGTTGGGGCGGGAAGCTGAGACGGGCAAATCTTGCGCTTCTGCTGAGCCCTATTTCTGGCCCACTTCTTGTACCCGTGCCTGCTGTACCAGGTGCCTGTTCCAGTCATCTGCCTCCCATCAGAGGACGCATCTGAGAGACTCTCGTCTTTCGTCCCTGTGCCACATGCTCACAGGTGAGCACCACACCCAATATCAAGAAGACGATCAATCATGGAGGCATGGAGAAGGCGCATGACACAGTGAGCTGGACGCCAACAATAGTCACACTGTTCACAGCACAGCCACAGGGACAAGGTGCCAAGGGGCCAATTTTTTCGCGCGAAGCGCTTTTTTACCCCTTTTTTTCGCGCGAAGCGCTTTTTTTTTCGCGCGAAATCCTTTTTTTTTCGCGCGAAGCACTTTTTTTTTAAGCACACTCGTGTGAGCGGAAAGCGCCCCACCACAGCTGCAACCAAACGTGCTCTATACACTAACCCCACCCTTCATCAGGCTCAGGGTGTGATCAGTTCAGGGTTTTGTGTGTAGAAGCGTCAACGCAACAAACAAAGGAAATTCATCAGAGCGGTTGTAGCTGTGAAGTGATAGGGCGCTTTTCGCGCGAAGCGCCTTTTTTTTCGCGCGAACCCCCTTTTTTTTACGCGCTCGCGCAGGGGTCCGGGGGGTTCGCGCGTAGCCAAAAAGCTTCGCGCGAAGGGAAACTATGAACTGACCGAAAATAGCCAAAAGTGAATAATCGTGCACCCCACGATTATTCAGCGGAAAAAACTTTATAAATGCCCGTTTCAAAAAGGCACTATTATTTGACTACCTAGGGTACCCCGGGAGAATGTCACCCCCCCCGAGGGCCCAAGCCCGGGGGGGGGGGTGACATTCTTCCATGGCACACCGTATATAGGGTGTTGTGGGCGACGTGGCGTGGTGTCTGGTGACCTGTGGTGAGTGTGGCGACATGTGGCGACATGCGGTGACGCCCAAGGTGGCAGCGTGATCAATAGTGCCAGGCTGGCGAGCACTTGGGGCTGGGGGTCGGGTGATTCTGCTGGCAGAAAGTGCCCAATATGCTCCGGAAACTCAACTCACTCCCAGGTGGTGGTATGCCCCCGACGATGCCGTTTTTAGCGACCAATTTTTTGGGACAGAACTTGTACCTGAGGCTATTAGTGCGGTCTGCTTACTTCCGCTGTTGCCCTTTGTATCACCCCCAGGGACTGCCAGCGGCGCCGGATGGCCCTCAGGAGGAGGTCCTCCGTCCGTAGTTCTGGTACAGGAACTGCATCCTGCATAACGCCTTGCTCATCGACGAGAGCAATCAGATCTGGTTTCCTCTTCCTTTGAGAGACTGGCCCGTATCTCAACTGTAGATTCCGTCGACCCCGTCATTCCAGTCATTTGTGGCTCCCAATCAGCCTCAAATTTGACAATGCAGACATGCCTGAGCACTTCCCGTTCAACTGACCATTGACTTTCAACTGACATTTCCCTACGTGTAACCGCCTAACAACGCTATGTCCAGTACAGTCAAAGGGCAAAAACACGAAAAAACGCATTTGGCGAGGGTGCGACAGGGTCTCAGACCCCCCCAGGACCATATGGGACCCATTTTGGGGTCTAGTGGCCCTTCTGAGGACAATAATTTTTGTTGCATCGACCCCAGCCTGACGGTCCACCCTCTAATGGTGGTGTGTGCGTGTGTTGTGTGCACGTGCGTTTGTGTGTTCGTGCCGATATGTGACAGCGTGTGTGTGGCGACAAAGCTTCAATGCGGCGCCAGCCCTGCATGGGCCAATCACCCCCGCACATCGTTCAGAGGATTCCCCATACGACACGGCACCCCCCTCTTCGGGTTGTGAGGGACACAGGAGGCTCGTTTGCCCAGTAAATGCGGGAAACGCAGGCTTCGCACAGCAACGTCACCCAGCACCCCCAGTGAAAAAACCCCCTCTTCCCGAAAGGCAAGTACCGTTGGAGAATGTCACCCCCCCATCATATAGGCCTACCCTTGGAGAATGTCACCCCCCCCCTGGAGGCTGGGGGGGGGTGACATTCCCCAGGGTCACCCAGGGGGTGACATTCTCCCGGGGTACCCTAGGTATGCACGATTATTCGACTATGCACGATTAATTGCCCCCCCCCCAGTAAACCTTGATACCAAGACATGTCAGGCGGGGATACTGCGATGGGCAAGTTCCTGAAGTGGGTGCAGGAGTGGGCAGGGGTGGTGGCCGGCTGGACGTACCTCGGGTCGGAGGCGGCGAAAGTCGATACGGCAGGAGTGGGGCCAGCATTCAAGGGAGAAGGGCACGGAGTGTCTACTCTGCTGCATGCGGCAGCCGCAGAGAATCGTGTTGACCTGCTGAAGGATATCCTGCAGGCGGGCAGCCTCGCGGTCGACACCCTCGATGACCTGGGGTACAGTGCGTGCAGCGTCGCTGCTCGATCAGGATCCAGAGACGCTTTGCACTTCCTCATCACAGAAGGACAAGCTGATGTGAACAAGGCCTACAACAACAACGGTGCGACGCCGTGTTACATTGCGGCTCAGAAAGGACACGCTGACGCATTGCGCATCATCATCACAAAAGGACAAGCTGATGTGAACAAGGCCAACAACAACAGTGCGACGCCGTGTTACATTGCAGCTCACCAAGGGCACGCTGACGCTTTGCACTTCCTCATCACAGAAGGACAAGCTGATGTGAACAAGGCCAACAAAAACGGTGCGACGCCGTGTTACATTGCGGCTCAGAACGGGCACGCTGACGCATTGCGCATCCTCATCACAGAAGGACAAGCTGATGTGAACAAGGCCAACAAAAACGGTGCGACGCCGTGTTACATTGCGGCTCAGAACGGGCACGCTGACGCATTGCGCATCCTCATCACAGAAGGACAAGCTGATGTGAACAAGGCCGAGAAGAACGGTGCGACGCCGTGTTACATTGCGGCTCTGAACGGACACGCTGAAGCATTGGACATCTTCATCACAGAAGGACAAGCTGATGTGAACAAGGCCAACAACAACAGTGCGACGCCGTGTTACATTGCAGCTCACCAAGGGCACGCTGACGCATTGCGCATCCTCATCACAGAAGGACAAGCTGATGCGAACCAGACCCACAACAACGGTGCGACGCCGTGCTGCATTGCGGCTCAGAACGGACACGCTGACGCATTGCGCATCCTCATCACAGAAGGACAAGCTGATGTGAACAAGGCGGAGAACGACGGTGCGACGCCGTGTTACATTGCGGCTCAGAACGGACACGCTGAATCATTGCACATCCTCATCACAGAAGGACAAGCTGATGTGAACAAGGCCAACAACGACGGTGCGACGCCGTGTTACATTGCGGCTCAGACCGGACACGCTGACGCATTGCGCATCCTCATCACTGAAGGAAAAGCTGATGTGAACAACGGGAGCAACAACGATGTGACGCCGTGGAAACAGGACTAGAGACGGAACGCCCCCCTTGGTATTCGGTGTTGTAGTGTATTGACACAAAGGCAGCAAAACCAACAGAAAAGACCCCCCCCCCCCCAATGTTGAGTGTGTGTGACAGATCTCAGAATGTTTACCTCGCCCCTTTTTCCCTTTTCTATCCTGCGGCACAAACAGAGACTCAAGAACTTGCCCGGATTAGGCGCACAAACAAATTTGTGCGAGCCTGCTTTCGAGCCTCCACAGCACAGCACTCTCTGACCCCTGCCCGATGCAGCTGATGCGGTGCATCTGAGATGAGAAGAAGGCGAATGTGCAGACCGCCCCACACCCCGCTCCCCTCCCTCGGGAAGGCAAGAGAGCAACAGAGTAACATGGATGCCACTGTTCGTCATGCCGAAAGCGGTGACAGCTGTGCCGTCGGAGTTCCGGAAGGCGGACCGTGGTCACCGCTGATGTGGTGGTGGAGTTAATACACAGCCCATGACGATACCACGCACCGCGTTCTCCATCTGCGCGGCGTGGTTGGCAACGTGCTGACAGAATACTGGGAGAAGCTCGGCGGTCATAGCTTCTCCCAGTATTCTTGGCGGTCGGCAGGGAGAGTCTATAATCGTCAATCATTTGCCCTCTTATCATCTCAGATGCACATCACAGCTGCCTCCAAACAGAGGCACTTCGCATGCATATCTTTTTTGTGTCAAACGCACCGTGCTCACGGAAGGCGTTCAGAACTAAAAAGGTTGCAGTGGGAGCAATGTTTGGTTCACCTACACTCCACGCCCCAACGTGCAGGTGACCAGAAGGTTGCACAGACAAAACAAAAGAAACCCGGCAATCCTTTTTCGTTCGTTCGGCGCAGCCAACTGGGGAAACTTTCTGTGCCTTTAGCTGGATCGTGCGGCCCCACTCGCACCACTTCACCAGACCGGGGAGTGGTGTACATATAGTGGGGTCTGCGTTCCAACAAAACAACTTTCAGTAATTGGTTTGTTACCTCGTTTTGCTGGGCACGGATAGCTTACTGCAGCAGAGCCTCTTGTGGTCCCCAGTGTGCCAAAAAGGATAGTCAGCAGCGCTTTTTGGGCAGCGAACACATCATTTTCATCTGCATCGCAGTGCATCAGGGCTGCGGGAGTTGCTTTTGTCTTGCCCGGATTTTGGCAGCAACAGACGAAGGCGCCCTGTATGTTCCCATTACTAAGCCCTACTAGAGTGTAGGAAACACTGCTTGGGGTGTTCATAATGGATGGGATGTGCATGAGCATAACAACGCAACAGACGAAGGCGCCCGTTAATGCGACCACCCCTGTGACCCCACGCAACAGAATTCTCACACCACCTCCCACACAGCCTCCTCCCATCACCATGTCTGCGAGGGGCGCGAAGAAGGGGAGGTGCGTGACGCCCCCCGTAGCGGAGCCGGGCACTCCCCCACAGAGCGCGTCGAAGCGGCGTCGCGTCACGGCCTTCCCGGTGCAATCACCTGCGACCCCGGGTGCTGTGGGTAGGTCCCTGGAGGGGGGCATCGCGGCTGAGGGGGGGCCAGTCGTGGAGAAGGTGCTCGCCACCAACCCCACAGAGCCCGCAGGTGTCGAACCCAGCAGCAAGAGTATGGCAGCACCATGCAAGAAGCAGGCTTCGTGTGTTCCTCCGTGTGGAAGTGGCAGCCGAACAGTCCAACTGGGGTGTCATTAGAACTGTTGTGGCTGGGAAGGAGAGGTTGCCTTCTGATAGCTCTTCCGCAGCCCAACTGTGGGTGGCTTGTTCTGTGACGTTGTGTGGAGCTTGGCCTGACAGCCATCTCGACACCTCATCTCCTCCCAACCACCCCTACCACAGGCATGGACGGCCCCACCGTGGATGTGACTGTGCGTCACACGGGGACCGGTGACAGCTGTGTCGTCGGAGTTCCGGAAGGCGGGACCGTGGTCAGGCTGAAGGCGGATGCGCTGGAGGAGATGTTTCCGGGTTCCATCAACAACGCATCCCGCAAGGCTGCATGCGTGGCAGCACACATCGAAGGGTGTGAGGAGGAGCTGGACGATGAAGAGCGCGTTGCCGACACGGGTCTGGAGGATGGGGGTGCTGTCAAGCTCGTCCCACGCTGGCCCACAGTCAAGGCCCCCGCTGTCTACTCATCTCCGCATGGCGACAAGGTGTCCCACATCACACTGTCGGGGTGTGGGACGCTGTGTGCTGTGGGTCACGACAACGGACACATCACTGTGTTCGACACCACCACCGCTGCTGTGGTGGCGGACTTCACACATGCAAATTGCACCGCGTTCTCTGTCTGTGGGACATGGTTGGCAACGTGGTTGGCAACGCGCTCTTCTGACGGCACCATCTGCGTGCGGCTGAGAGGAACGTGGGAGGAGGTGTGCATGCTGCACCACAAGAGGGCCAGGGTGTGCAGTGCAGCGTGGACGCACTGCGGGCGTCTGGTGTCCGGAGACTACAAAGGCAAAGTGCGTGTGTGGGACTTGAAGGGCACACCGAGCGCCACAGTGCTGGAGGGTCACCGCGACCCTGTTATCAGCATCGCTGTGTCGAGGACGAGGATCTTCAGCGTGTCATACGGGCACAGCATCCGTGTGTGGGACATCAACACCCTCTCACACACACACACCCTGGTCCGCCCCCCTACCCACGTGGACCCGAATAAGAAGGGTGCGAGGGAGGCCCGCCCGCGCATTCCTGCAGACACGGCCCCGGGGCTCACCCTGTACTTTGACGGTGGCGCGCGCGACAACGGCACCCCCTTCGCTGTGGCGGGGGCAGGGGCGGTGCTGTACCAAGACGGCTGCAAGGTCTCAGAGAAAGTGCTCCCGCTGCTGAACGTGCGTAGCAACAACATTGCTGAGTACGAGGCGCTACGAGCAGGCCTGCGCCTCCTCGAGAGGGGCGATGCCCCTGAGGGCCCAGTCACAGTGCGAGGCGACTCCCAGGTGGTGCTGCGGCAGCTCCGAGGGGAATCCCTGTGCCGGGATGCCGCCCTCCGTCCTCTTTTCCTCAGCACGTCCGCGCTGGCTGCGGACCTCCAACCGAGGTTCACTCTCACGTATGAGCATGTGAAGAGGGAATCCAACACCGATGCTGACGCCCTCAGCAACGCCGCGATGGATGAGGCTGAAAGGCTGGGGGCCTCGCGGCAGAAGCTCCAGCAGGACCTCACGGTGTTCCAGAGCAGTATCCTAGGGAAAGCCGCCTCGCTGAAAGGACTCTGCAGTATGGTGACGAAAGTGGGCAAAGGGCCCTGGCATTGCGGTCATGCTGCCAACTCAACGGTCCTCACGGCTCTCGGCGGAACTGTGGCGGCGGGCCTGTCGAGGAGGGCCCAACTGAACCCTGCCACTGAATCGGTGATGCGCAGCCTCCAAGCACACCTGGCTGAGCCAGTCCACAGCCGGCAAGATACGGTATTCCATGACCGCGGAATGGCGTGGGCCGCCACCTTCGCCCCACAGCCGCACTACCCAGAGGGCTGGCAGCAGCCGGCCCAGCAGTGGGCGGCGCGCGGTCGGCAGGCCAACAGCCGGGTGGGACGCCCATGGGAGCGGAGGGGCGCTGCCCCCCGTACTGCCCCCCCTGGTGCCAGGAGGAACGCAAAGGTGCTTGCCTGCAAGTTGCATTGGAAGCCCCGTTGCTCGGCATGCCAAAAGCGACGCCTCCCAGAGGAGGTGTGCTGCCGCAACCACCACAAAGAGGGGGACGGGCTCCCGGTCACTATGGGCTTCTGCAAACGCCACAGCATGGACCGATGCGGTGACTGCTACAGCGATGGCAAATCACTAACACATTGCTGCCACACACACCACGCTGGCTATGCTGCACGCCCTCCTCCCCGGAGTGGCACTGAGTTGGCCCCACACTCTAACCCGAGTGGGGCCTCCGCTGTGACGTAGAAGTGGGCGGGGGTGGGCAATGATCCGCGCAGGATCTCCCCACACAAAACGTGGTCACCACACACACACACCCTGGATGGCCACACTGGGACGGTGAACGACATCGCCCTGATTCAGGACGAGCAGCACCTGGTGTCGTGCTCTCAGGACTGGTCACTCAAGGTGTGGTGCACAACCTCCCTCAGCTGCCTGCGTACTGTGCAACTCGGCGCTGCTACCTCACTTGCTGTGTCACAGCCAGGTGGTGTTGTTGCAGTGAAAAGCATGTCCGCCACCACACTGTACCGCCTCAGCACTGTGTGTGAGTGTCTGGGGAAGGTGTACCCGGGGGGTGGTGTCGCACTCAGCCCCTGCGGGAGCTGGGTCTTCACCTCAACTCCCGCAGCAAACAACACCACCTCTGTCTCCGTGTGTGCTGTGTCTTCCCTTTCACCCTGAGTGCAGTGTCTTGGACCTTGTTCTCTGCCTTGTGTGCTTGCCGCAAAGGGGTGTGTCCGAGATATACCGGGCCTTGCTCTCTTGAGCCTCACGTGTGTTGCTGGCAACAACCCCATCCCACGGAGGCACGGCTCCTCGGCCCCGACCCCCTCCAGCGTCTTCCACAAGTGAACTTCCAGGTCACCACTTTGTGGCACTCTGTCTTTGATCCCCATCCACACCATTGCACACCGCCACACCCTCTAGGAAGGCTTTGCAGTTTGGTTCCACGTGCAAGAAGGTGGAAGGCCAGAAATATGGATGTGTCCGTTCGTCACAGCGGGAGCGGGGACAGCTGTGTCGTCGGAGTTCCGGAAGGCGGGACCGTGGTCAGGCTGAAGGCGGATGCGCTGGAGGAGATGTTTCCGGGTTCTATCAACAACGCATCCCGTGAGGCTGCATACGTCGCAGCACACATCGAAGGGTGTGAGGAGGAGCTGGACGATGAAGAGCGCGTTGCCGACACGGGTCTGGAGGACGGGGGTGCTGTCAAGCTCGTCCCACGCTGGCCAAAAGTCAAGGCTCCCGCCCCGCTGACCCCTGTGGCACAGACTTCAGCACCGCTGACGCCGATGCCACCCACTGCAGCACCTCTGACCGAAGCACCTTCCACCGAGGGCGCCCCGCACCCCTGTGCCGCCCACCGCCGCACCTCTGACCGACACACCTGACACATCCCCGCCGCTCACTGCTGTGCCCACACCCTCACCCGGGACGGACGCACCGCCGGCTCACCACCCCCAACTGTCCACAGCCTGGGGCCTCGGGTTCCGTCGACCAAATCTACAGCACCCCGCAGGAGTGGGTCATTCCGTGTGTCCCGGCGCCGCACAGCACTTTATTGGTGGACGTGCAAAGGACGCCGTCAGGTTACACCCTGAGGGGAGACGGGGCGCGGCTCTCTTGTGGGTATGGCCAGTCTCTGACGTGTCCCCCCTCTGGGGAGGTGTCGCTGCTGTACGCTCCGTACGATGGGCGCAGCCATGCTGTGTTATTTTCGTGGACCACACAGCACCGAAACCCGGGCGCCACCGACACCCAGCCCGGTGTGGGTGCAATACGTGTCGGATCGCGGCTCGATCCACATCTCCTTCGAAAATGTCTCTGGCATCAGCCAGGAGTGGATCATCTCCTGCACCCCGGACAGCACTTTGTCGATGGACCTGCACCACCTGCCCGGTTTATCCGGCTATGTACTCAAGTTGGATGGCGAGGAACTGAACTACCCTCGTCACGCGACCTGCCCCCTCTGGGAAGATGGTGCTGAGGTACTCACCGTACCATTAAGTTGGGAGAGATACGGTTTAGACCTCCAGTGGTACCCTGTCACGGTTGCACCCACCTGGGCACCCGCAACCCGCGCGCCACCTGCGCCACCCACACCCAGCCCAGTGACGTGTCAGACCACGACTCGGGCTACAAAAGCGACAGCACCCCACAGGAGTGGGTCATCTCCTGCACGCCGTACAACACGATCTTGATGGACATTATCTACACCCCGTCAGGTTACAGCCTCACGTGAGGCGACAAGTCGATGTCCTCTGGGTCCAATCAGCGTGTGGCATGTCCCTTCTCTGGGAAGCTGTCGCTGCTGTACACTCCGTCTGATGGCCACACTCTCTCTGAAATGCACATGGCGCACTGGCACAGCTGCACCCAGCACGTCGATCCCCTCCTACCAGCACACCACAGTGCCCAGAACAGCGCGGGTGCACTACATGTCAGGCCACGGCTCGGCCTACGCCCCCAGCACCACAGAGTTGTGGGTCATCTCCTGCACACCGGACAGCTCTTTATCGATGGACATCACCGAGTCTCCGGACGGTTACAGCCTCACGTTAGACGGCAACGCTCGATAGCGAACCCTTCTCTGATGTTGCCAAACCGTGTCAGAGTTCAGGTGAAACATTCTCCTGTGCTAAAGAAACCTCTCCCACCGCCTTCACACAGCGCATGGGTTGGGTGCAACGTTACACATAGCCATGGGCCCCTTCGCTACCAGGTGACTGAGTGAGAGCAGGTGAGGGGGCAGCCCGCTTCCTCTCACTGGCAGACGAGCCGTGACAGGCTGGTAGCGAGCCCCCCCCCCCCCCTGTAGGGAGGTCCACGAGGCCGTTTTTCTTGTCACAGAACACGATTTTTTTGATTTTCGGTCAAAAACTCCACCAAAATGGGCGTACCTGGCCAAAAATCTCGTGGGGGATCACTGAAAAAATCCGAGAAAATAGCAGACGCCCTCGGGAAAGTCCATCCATTCGAATTACTTGGCATTTTTTCCTGAAAAATGGCCGAAAATGTGGACCAAAAATGGACACTTTTCGGCCAAATTGTAACACTTATCAAAACCCCATCTGAGCGCCCAGGATACCACCTAAACACCCCAAAACCGCAAAAATACCCCTCCAGTGAGGTATCCGGGTGGGAAAAAATGGGGGTTGCACCTTTTTGAGACCCAGCTTTGGGTCCCAGCCGGGATTTCCTGGCTGAACCCCCATGGACCCTCCGGTTTCCCCCTCTTTTTCAGTATTTTCCAGACCCGCGGACCCAAAATATACCACCCAGAGGGCCACAGCAGCCCCCAAAAAACCCCCAGGAGTCACAGATGTGCCCTAAAAGGGGTGGGAAAAACCAGGGGCGACCACTTTGGTGGTCAGTTTTGACCCAGACTCCCGAAATTTCCTGCTGTAACACTTATGTGACACTTAGCGGTACAGAAGTTGGTGAAATTACACCACTTTTCGGGGTGGCTCTGGGTGCCCAGAATACCATCTGGACACCCCAAAACCATGATAACCTCATTCCAGTGAGGTATCCGGGTGGGAAAAAATGGGGGCTGCACCTCTTTGAGGGAACCTTTGGGGTTCCGGTGGGTGTTGAGTCCCCCACAAAACCCCCCAAACCCCAAAGTACCCTGCTGGAGGCACTCAAAACCTCCCACACCAACATCGACCCCACGAACCCGAATAGGGGCGACGGAGTGAAAGCCTTGTGTCGCCAGGAGGGAACAATGACACTTGTCGCGGGCTCCGAGTTGGTTGTCTCAGACTCAGAGTGACTTGGTGGTGAGAAGACCCCACGGCTCTGAGGATGTCCTCGATATGTCAGGTGAACATACACCTTTCCAGCACACGGACACAGTTTGGCTCCGAGAAGACCCCCGATGTCCAATTGTGTACCTACCATGACTCTCTCCAAAGGAAATGTCCTTGTTAGCTCCTGGCGACACAAGGCTTTCACTCCACCGCCCCTATTCGGGTTCGTGGGGTCGATGTTGGTGTGGGAGGTTTTGAGTGCCTCCAGCAGGGTACTTTGGGGGGTTTTGGGGGGGTTCCCGACTCAACACCCACCGGAACCCCAAAGGTTCCCTCAAAGAGGTGCAACCCCCATTTTTTCCCACCCGGATACCTCACTGGAATGAGGTTATCATGGTTTTGGGGTGTCCAGATGGTATTCTGGGCACCCAGAGCCACCCCGAAAAGTGGTGTAATTTCACCAACTTCTGTACCGCTAAGTGTTAGGAGGGTGTCCGGTTCTCCGGATTTTCCTGATTTTTCCCGATTTTCCGAAAATTTTGCCACTGGTTGACACAAGGGCAAATTTCGAGCAAAATCCGAAAATCAGGAAAAATCGGGAAAAATCAGGAAATCCAGGGGGGGCCACCGGAGACCCTCCCCGAAAAAATCCGATTTTTTTGGGTCGAAAAAAAAATTTTTTTTCCGACCCGAAAATCTGTATCTGCGGACTGCCACACTCTGAAAAACCGAAAAATTTCCGAAAAAAATCGAAAATTTTGGCCTTTCCTGGCCTATGTGGTCCCAAAGGGCCCAGGTTGCCCGGTTTTTCACCCAAAAACACCCCAAAAATTTTTCCGCCAAGGACGTCGGTGAAGCCGAGCCCTTTGTACAACCGTTTCACTCTGACTTCTGTCTGTCTGTACTGTGTGCCATCAGTGTGTCCCCGTTACAGTGATTCCGCTCCATCCCATTGAGTGTCTCTCAGTTCTGCTCGTTCTGACAGTGGAGGTGGTCTCCTGCGACTGCGTCCGTTTCTTGGCTGCCCCGTGTCTGCAGTTCCACTTGTGTCATGGACTCGTTGTGGTTACTGGTGCTCTGCAACATTTTCGCTGCTGCTCGTTAGTTCCGTCCCGTTTCATTCCCAGCTGCTCAGGGAGAGCTGCCCTGTGTTTGCCGGAAAGGGCACTGCTGATCCTTGTTCCTCATCGCGTTGTGACTCCCATTCAGCCTGGCGGGGCAGTCTTCAGCGTTCAAACTACCTGATAGTTCCCGAAGTTCGCGGATTCCGCCGCTCATCTTGCACCATATGGGCACCAAGCCGGCAACGATAGCCTGTGGCGTTGAGGCGCCATCGGCTGTCTCCCGGAGCATTTCCAACCTCACATCCGTGAGGCCGGCTACCACCCAGGTTTGTGGGTTCCATAAAGAACTCAGGCGGGTGCCGCTCTCGTACCCCCGGATGCCTCTCCCGCCGCGAACGAGGGAGGCCGCCACGCATGAGGAGCTTCTCTTCGCCACCTCCCGCTGCTCGTCAGTCAGGGAGCTACACCCCGTTTTTTCGGTTGAAGTTTTTTCTGATCAGACATACATTGGGCGTTATTCCGTTACCAGTAACGGTAATAACGTTATTTTTGCGTTATTTTTTGACCCCAAAAAAGGCAGCATTTCCCGGTGAATCTGACCCGAAACTCGGGTCCCTACCCCCCCTAAAAGAATTTTCTTGGGTAAAATATCACTCCAGGGGGCCACTCCGTGATGTCAAAAAATTGGAAAACGTTTTCTCCTAAAATAACGCGTTATTTTTCCGTTATTTTCATGAAAACTTGCGTTATTCGGACAATTTTGCGGGCGGATGGTGTAGTTTTTGGTGGAGATGGCTCCAGAATACCCCCCTGGGACCATTTTTTGGATAATAACGCACGGACATGTCGAGTTTCGTGAAAAAATCATGTTTTTTGGCTTTTTCAAGACAAATACTGCAGAAACCCCTGCAACCTTGCAGCATCCAATGTTCCTGGAGTGAAATTTGGAGTGAAAATCACTCCAAAATCACTCAGTGTGGACGCAGAAGTGAATCCTTCAGGAATACACCCGCACACCTCACATTGGCGGTGTATAAACCACCTGATATTTTTACTCGTTACGAGCGACGAAGTAGCGCGAAGTAGCGACGTGCCCATTTTTTCCCGGTCCGTTCTAAAATAGTTACGTTCCAAAAGTCCGTTACTGGTGCTGTCAAAGACGCTTCGCACAATATACGCACGAACTACCCAAAGTACGCTCGGGCTACGCACGAAGTACGCAGGAACTACGCAATTTGAACTTTCTTGCACCCCCCAGTCATTATTTGCACGCACTCCAGGTCCCATATTTGCACCAGTGCAAATATGAGACCTGGAGTGCAACTATGAGGAATTTCCGAGTTCGTCGTGATGTGCAAAACATGACTGGGTTGTGCAAGAAACCATCATCTGCACCCCGTATCGGCCTCAATTGCACCCTCGTGCAGGTAAAAAAAGGCCTCGGGCCTCCGGCCCTCGGACCGTTTTTTAATTACGCACACGACCTTCGCGCGGAAAGTGTCATTCAGCCCTGCCAAACGTGCTCTACACACCACCCCCTTCATCAGGCAAGTGGGTTTGTAAGGGTGTGTGGAAGCGTCAACGCTCGGGTGCAGGAAATTTACATTTTGGTCGCAAATGGCGTTACACATGCACTATGCACAACGTGTGCACGATTTCGGCAGAACTACGCACAACCAACGCAATTTGGACCTTTCAACAACACCATTCACGGTACTTCGATTTTGGGTGGGAAAGATGGGGCAAGGAAGTGGCAAAAACTGCGAAGAAGGTCGAAAATTTTCACATTTTCATCAGAAACCATATTCAACGGATTCCGATTTTCGGGTGAAATCAAGCAGGTTGGCACAATGGCTCATGTTCACCCAAAAATGCACCTACCAAACCTCTTTTGCTTGATTTTTGGGACGGCATGGGTGATCCAGAGGCCAAAAATCACGATTTTTTCACCAATTCCTTCGACAACGGACAGTTCCAGACCACAAGGACCACATTTTGGGGTCAGAATTTTCTCGGTCAAAAAATTCGAAAAATCTGAAATCTCTCGGAATTTTGAGCATTTTTTGAGATTGGCATGCCCATTTTAGACCCTTTGCGTGGCTCTAAACCCAAAAATTTGCTCGAAAATGGCCTCAAATAGCCTAAAACAGCCCATTCTGGCCACCCCGAAAAAAAAATTCGAAAAGGGTCCCCCTATAGAAGTTGCCCAAAAATACCGAAAATAACGCGGTATTACCGGTAATAACGGTAATAACGTTACCGATAACGTTATTACCGTTACTGATAACGGTATTACCATTACCGATAACGGTAATAACGGTAATAACGGTAATAACGTTACCGATAACGTTATTACCGTTCCTGATAACGGTAATAACGGTATTACCGTTATCGATAACGGTATAACGCGGAAAAATAACGTTACCGATTTTCGGATAACGTTATTCGGCCGTTCTGGAACGTTATTAACGGTAAGTTATTTTACCGAAAAAATAACGGTATTACCGTTACTGGTAACGCAATAACGCCCGATGTATGATCAGAGTTGCACCCACCGTTTCTCTCCGTCCAGCCCGAGAATGTCGAACCCTGAAAAGTCGACAACACCCCACATCCTGCACCTGAGACGCGGCTTCCTTATCTGAGGGGCCGCGTCCAAATACACGGACTTTGCTAAACTGGACCCAACTCCCCACACCCTTTTTTTCGCCATTTTTTCAAAAAATCCCCCAAATTTTTCCAAATTTTTCAAAAATTTCCTAAATTTAGGACACCCTCCTTACATAAGTGTTACAGCAGGAAATTTCGGGAGTCTGGGTCAAAACTGACCACCAAAGTGGTCGCCCCTGGTTTTTCCCACCCCTTTTAGGACATGTCTGTGACTCCTGGCAGGTTTTGGGGACTTCTGTGGCCCTCTGGGTGGTATTTTTTGGGTCCGCGGGTCTGGAAAAGGCTGAAAAAGAGGGGAAAACCAGGGGGTTTATGGGGGTTCGGCCAGGAAATCCCGGCTGGGACCCCAAGTTGGGTCTCAAAAAGGTGCAACCCCCATTTTTTCCCACCCGGATACCTCACTGGAGGGGTATTTTTGCGGTTTTGGGGTGTTTAGATGGTATTCTGGGCGCTCAGATGGGGTTTTGATAAGTGTTACAATTTGGCCGAAAAGTGTTACATTTTTGTTACACATTTTCGGCCATTTTTCAGGAAAAAATGCCAAGTAATTCGAATGGATCGACTTTCCCGAGGGTGTCTGCTATTTTCTCGGATTTTTTCAGTGATCCCCCACGAGATTTGTGGCCAGGTACGCCCATTTTGGTGGAGTTTTTGACCGAAAATCAAAAAAATCGTGTTTGTGACAGGCCTAAACAGGGATTTTCCTACACGTGGACTTCCCTACCCCCCCCCCTGTAATGTTCAAAATAGGTAGGCTTGCGTATGTGTGCGTACGCGTTTTCGGCGACACCAGTTTCAGTAATTTCTTCCACATCACTTTTCAGCCCCACTTGCTGTCCTCAAGGATCCGAGCTGATCCCAATCGCACAATCGGCTTCCTCCACCCCGCTACAACTGACTCTCTCGGTTCTGCAGGCAGGCACCGAGCGGGCGTTTGGTCTGACACATTCATTCAATTGAGCCTCATGCGCATTCTTCAGCACTCCGGCGTGCTGCAGGCTGCACTCAGGACAACCGTTGTCCGCACCCGGGTCCCGAGGCTGTGGGTGATGAAGTGGAGTGTGTGGGGTCGCAAGATCTTTTGTTTTAGTTCACCCGAAGTAGAAACAGCGAGCTGAGTGGTGTGTGTGTGTCGACACTAATATAAAAAGATTCACGTGTGTGTGTGTGCATCACAAAGCTCGTTGCTTGCGACACATGCCTCGTCACCCCCTACGCCACCCACCCTCACGACGTCCCCCTCTCCACCCTTGACAATGCACACCCGAGACCTGCTGAGACCCGAGTTGATTGACATACAGCGCCAAACCGCAGCAGGGCGTGTGGGGCACACCCCACGCGCACACCACCTCCCACACAGCCCCCTTGCGGCACCATGCCTGAGAGAGGTGCGAAGAAGGGGAGGTGCGTGACGTCCCCCGCAGCGGAGCCGGGCACTCCCCCACAGAGCGCTTCGCAGCGGGGTCGCGTCACAGCCTGTCCGGTGCAATCGCCTGCGACCCCGGGTGCTGTGGGTGGGTCCCTGGAGGGGGGCATCGCGGCGGAGGCGGGCCCGGCCGTGGCGAAGGCACTCACCACCAGCCCCACAGAGCCCGCAGGTGTCGAACCCAGCAGCAAGAGTATGGCAGCACCATGCAAGGAACAATTTTTTCGTGTGTGTTACCGTGGGGAAGCGCCAAGCCATTGGAGTGTTGCTGTGGCTAGGAATTGGTGGTGGTAACTTTTCGATAGTTCGATGGCGCGCTGCCCAACTGGGAACTGCGTGATGTTGTGTGCAAGCTTGCGACCCGACAGATCGACACTCTCGTCCAACCACCCCCACCACAGGCATGGACGGTCCCACCGTGGACGTGACTGTGCGTCACACGGGGACCGGTGACAGCTGTGTTATCGGTGTTCCGGAAGGCGGGACCGTGGTCAGGCTGAAGGCGGATGCGCTGGAGGAGATGTTCCCGGGTTCTATCGACGCATCCCGCGAGGCTGCATACGTCGCAGCACACATCGAAGGGTGTGAGGAGGAGCTGGACGATGAAGAGCGCGTTGCCGACACGGGTCTGGAGGACGGGGGTGCTGTCAAGCTCGTCCCACGCTGGCCCACAGTCAAGGCCCCCGCTGTCTACTCAAGTGCGCATGGCAAAATCAGATGGATCGCACTGTCGGGGTGTGGGACGCTTTGTGCAGTGTGTTACCGCAACGGACACATCACTGTGTTCGACACCACCACCGCTGCTGTGGTGGCGGACTTAGCACACGGCGGCAACGAGGTTATATATTGCACAGCGTTCTCAGTCTGTGGGACGTGGTTGGCAACGTGCTCTTCTGACGGCACCATCTGCGTGTGGCTGACTTCAACATGGGAGGAGGGGTACATGCTGGACCATAACAACACCAGAGTGTGGAGTGCAGGGTGGACACACTGCGGACGTCTGGTGTCCGGAGACGTCAAAGGCAAAGTGCGTGTGTGGGACTTGAAGGGTCCACCGAGCGCCACAGTACTGGAGGGTCACAGCAAGGGCGTTCGCAGCATTGCTGTGTCGGGCACGAGGATCTTCAGCGGGTCATCTGACAAGACCATCCGTGTGTGGGACATCAACACCCTCACACACACACACACCCTGGACGACCACACTGCTTGGGTGACCTGCATCGCACTGACTCAAGACGAGCAGCACCTGGTGTCGTGCTCTTTCGACGAGTCACTCAAGGTGTGGTGCACAACCACCCTCAGCTGCCTGCGTACTGTGCAGCTGCACGACTCTCCCACCTCACTTGCTGTGTCACAGCCAGGTGATGTTGTTGCTGTGGGTACTCTTGCCGATGGTACCACACTGTACCGCCTCAGCACAGGTGTGTGTCTGGGGAAGCTGGACACAGACGGTATTGGTGTTGCATTCAGCATCTGTGGGAGGTGGGTCTTCACACCAACCAGCCACAAAGCTTCTGTCTCTGATTGGTGTTCTCTCTAGTGGGGCAACGGAGCAGGGCAACCAAAGTCCCGCCTCGCCCTGAGCCCCGATTATGGAAATGTGCTGTGTAACGTGATGGCAGCACTTCGACAGCCTCTTCTGCTCCTGTGCTTGTCCTGCGCCCTTGCTTTCTTGCCTCCGGCAACACAACACCTCCTTGCCCCTGCTGGTTGGACGCAGCGTGAACTGCATCAGGTCTGCAACTCCTCAGGATGACACAGTGCTTGCAGACAGCCTCTCCCCCCCCCCCTCCCACCACGCCGTCCCCTGCCGCATCTCACGTCACGTGCCTGTGCTTGCTGCCTACCTCGCTGACCCACCCACCAACACCCTCTGGAGCAGCACCGTGCAGTTGTGGGGGAAGAGAAGGGAACCATGGATGTGACTGTTTGTCATACCGGGAGCGGGCACAGCTGTGTCGTCGGAGTTCCGGAAGGCGGGACCGTGGTCAGGCTGAAGGCGGATGCGCTGGAGGAGATGTTCCCGGGTTCTATCAACACATCCCGCGAGGCTGCATACGTGGCAGCACACATCGAAGGGTGTGAGGAGGAGCTGGACGATGAAGAGCGCGTTGCCGACACGGGTCTGGAGGACGGGGGTGCTGTCAAGCTCGTCCCACGCTGGCCCAACGTCAAGGCCCCCGCTGTCTACTCATCGACGCATGGCAACTGCATTTACTGCATCACACTGTCGAGGTGTGGGACGCTGTGTGCTGTGGGTTACACCAAAGGGCACGTCACTGTGTTCGACACCACCACCGCTGATGTGGTGGCGGGCTTGTCGCACAGCAACCTTCCTATAGGTTGCACAGCGTTCTCTGTCTGTGGGACGTGGTTGGCAACGTGCACATTTTCCGACACCATCTGCGTCTGGCTGAGAGGAACGTGGGAGGAGGTGTGCAGGATACGCCACAACACCGTGTACAGCGCAGCGTGGACACACTGCGGATGTCTGGTGTCCGGAGACGGCAGAGGCAAAGTGCGCGTGTGGGACTTGAAGGGCACACCGAGCGCCACAGTGATGGAGGGTCACAGCAAGGCTGTTGACAGCATTGATGTGTCGCGCACGAGGATCTTCAGCGGGTCAGGGGACAAGAGCATCGTGTGGGACATCAACACCCTCACACACACACACACCCTGAACCACGGGGATCCCGTGTCCGGCATCGCCCTGACTCAGGACGAGCAGCGCCTGGTGTCGTGCAGTACCGACGGGGCAGTCAAGGTGTGGTGCACAACCACCTTCAGCCGCCTGCTTTCTGTGCGACTGGACTGTAGAGCCCATTCACTTGCTGTGTCACAGCCAGGTGATGTTGTTGCCGTAGCGGGTCCGTCCGGGAAAGCCACTAGACTGTTCCGCCTCAGCACAGGAGAGTGTCTAGGGAAGGTGAACTCGCGGGGTGCTGGTGTGGCACTTAGTCTCTGCGGGAGGTGGGTCTTCATCCTAGCAACCGACAGTTCTGTCTCTGTGTGTGATGTGTCTTCCATTTCACCCTGAGTGCAGTGCCCCGGAGCCTTTGTTCCCTGCCTTGTGTCCCGATTTTGCTTTTTACACACACCTGTGGGCAGAATGTGTCACTCCACCACAGCCAAACGTGCTCCGCACACCACTAGCCTCCCCCATCACAGGAGTTGAGGCATGGTGTTGAAGCGTAAGGCACCACAAACAAAATACGAGCAAATATCGGCTGTACTGGAGTGACATTTTCTTCCCTCCCAACAAAGTAATTGACCTGGCGACAGCTGTGCGGTGCATCTGAGGCAAGAAGAGGGCAAAGAATCGACGCGGCTAAGTGTTGCAAATACGTGGCGAAAAGGTAACAACCATCGCACGTAGCAGGACAAACGTTCCCCCCCTCCCCCACGCAGGGCTTTTCCTAATTCTGGGGGTCCGGGGGGCTGGTGACTGAAATCAGATACAAAAAAGCGCGCGACTGAGGCACCTTACTGGGGGGCTCAAAACTGACCCGCACCCCCGCACATGACTGGCGGTGTTGCAATATTTGAGCTCCGTGCGGATCGTAGTGAGGTCATTTTGGACAGGCACCCTCCCATTGTCCATTGATCCACCCTGCACAGCATATCTGGTGGTGACAAAAAGGACTAACATTGCAAGAAGGTGCTGGGAGACTTTCTTTTCCATTCACTCTCGTCCCGACAATCAAATACCACCAACAGGCCAATCAATGTCGCTAGGTCCGGGGCACGACGTGCCTATTGAGAGACGGGCGAGAGTGATGGAGGTCAACTATGTGTCATACTTGTTGTTCTGTTTCACCCACCCCCCCACCCCCACCCCAGCCCCAGCCCCAACCCAAAGGGATGACATCTTTTCCTCTTTTGAGCACATTTATGATGCGTAAAAGTGTAGGAGTGCTTCCGACGATCCTGTTCCTTTTCTGTGTGTCTAGCTATCTCGTGTTCACATGTGCTCCACACCCACATCAAAGCAGCAGGCTCCAGGGTGGTGGAAGCGTCAACGCATCATTAAGGAAGACGGAAGCACGGTTGCTACGCTTTTCCTCATCCCACACCAACTCCCCACCGCTACCGCCCCCAGCCCCTTTCTTTCTTCTTCTTCTTTATATTTGTACCTAGGGGGGGTCTTCGCTACAGGGTGATCGTCAGTGCATTTTGGTGCAATTCCTGTTGAATTGGCTGAAAACTGACGAAGTTTGTCGACCAGCGAAGACCCCCAGGGTACCCCGAGAGAATGTCACCCCCTGGGTGACCATGGAGAATGTCACTCCCCCTCGGCCTCCGCTTGGGGGGTGACATTCTCCAACGGCCACCCTGTACAGAGGGGGGTGACATTCTTCAACGGTTGCCCTGTGTAGCGGCTGGGAAGAATGTCACCCCCCCTCGGCCCTGGGCCCTCGAGGGGGGTGACATTCTCTCGGGGTACCCTCGGTACCAGTTACGAGCGATGAAGCGTAGCGAAGCCGCGAAGTAACGAAGGAAATCGTACGACTGAAGCTTTATAAGGATCGCCTTCATGCCACAGGTGTGTGCGCTACTTCCTGCCCCCTTAGCGTCGCTGCAGCACCCCTTTCTTTCTTCTGGGTTCTCGCGATCGACGAATACCCGCTGATGCTTCTCCCCTTTCTCTGATTTGCAGACACAAAGTTTCTTCTTCTTTTTATTTTTGTAAGTTCGGCGTAGCCACTCAGGAAACTCTTCACCGTGCGGATCCTTGCGAACACTTCGCACGCCCGGCAGGCTAGTGGGGTGTTCTGCGTTCGAAGAAATTCGACTGTCGTTGCCCCGTCACACCCCACTCACCCGTTCCCAACCCCGACACCCCCGTTACACTCCTCGAGGTGCATCGCGGCCGGCAACAAGGGGTGTTCTGCGTTCGAAGAACACAAACTGTCGTTGCTACCTTCTCTCTTGAGATTCACTCGGTTGCATTAGTTTCTGTTGTACTTCCTGCCCCCTTAGCGTCGCTGCGCATGACGCTGGGGGGCTCGGGGGTACGAAGTTCACACTCCGAATGCCCAGGGTGGTGTAGCAGAAAAGAGGGTTTTTGACTACGAACGTACTACGAAATATGGGGGCATCTCCTACACCACAGGGGAGGCCGCAGTGACCGACACAGAAATTGTGACCCCGAGGGGTCAGAGAGAGAGACAGAGATCTGAGGAAGAAGTATCGCGGGTGAGGAGATTGACCTCGGGTGAGCAGGCTGCCCTCTCTTACCCTTTTTGTGTGTTTTCCCACTTGCTCGCAGTGCTGCCAGCAAGGTTGGAAGGGAACCTCTGAGGACACCCACCACCATTCAGCAGCCCGGCTTCGGTGGCGGTTTCCTCACGGGTCCCCCGTAACGTATCGACAGTTCTACTGCAGACAGCTTCCCTCCTCACCCCATCCATTGCCGCCCTCTGATTTATACCGCCTCCTAAAGTGACCCCCTTCGTTCCGGGGATATGCACACTTGTAGCACACGAGAGAGAGAGCGAGAGATAGGTGGGGTTATGGCGTACTTCACCGATGCAGTATCTTTCAACGACGGTCTGTGCCACCCTCCCATGCAGCACAGGCAGGAGAGCGAAACCGTGCGGTGCCACGTAGAGAGCGGGAGTAGGATAGCTGGCCCAGTTCTTCTCAAGGTCCCCCACCCCCAACCCAACTGGCTTTTTTTGAGCACAAGTCATGATGCGTAAAAGTGTAGGAGTGCTTTCCGGCGATCCTGTTTGATTTTCTGTGTGTCGAGCCATCTCGTGTTCGCATCGTGCTCCACACCCACATCAAATCGGCAGGCTCTAGGGTGGCGGAAGCGTCAACGCATCATTAAGGAAGAAGGAATCACGGTTGCTACGCTTTTGAGTGTGTGCTGCCCCACCTCCCCCACCCTCACCGCCACCACCACCACCACCACCACCACCCCCCACCAGGGGCCGACACCTAATGGGTCCCGCCCGCCACACCCCGTCGGCGGTGCCCACACATGGCGATGCTGCACCGTCCACACCTCCCCCCCGCTCACCCGGATCCTTCACCTCAGGCGAGAAGTCAATGTCCCTGATGCCGGGTCCCGGCAGCGCCCGCCCGCAGGGCGACCTGACACCGGACATCACCACAGCCCGCACCGTGGGACCTGTGCTCTACATCGCTGGCTGGATCGCCTGGCTGGGCCTCTTCGTCATGGCGGGGAGATACCCGCCGCAGCACGGCTACGTCTGGCCGCACATCGCAGCGTGGTGCGGCCTCCTCACGACCCTCTGCGCTGCTCTCTTTGTCCCGGTCCCTGCACCTCTCGGGTCTGGCGTCGTGCCGCTCCCCCTCCCTGACCCGATCCTTGCGATCCACCAGGAGGTGTTCTGCTTTGCCTTCCTCGTTGTCTACGCCATCCTCAACGCCCAGGGCAAGTGGGAGACCCGCTGGTGCCTCGTCTTCCCTCTCCTCTGCGCAGCCTTCGCATGCGTCAAGCGGTTTCTCTACCACCGAGCCTCGCTGAAGGTCGTGGCGGACACCTCGGCCTGCCCCCCTCTCGCCTCCGAGATGACCCGCCGCACCCAAGGCGGCCTCCACGCCCCGCCTCTCTTCGGGACCTCCGTCCCGATCATCGGCATGATCAGGTCCCGCCGTGCGGCAGACCACCTCCGGCACGACGTCGAGATCCCTTCCACCACCGAGACTGGGTGCTGCGGCAGCAGCAGCACGATACACCTCAGCATCTACACCAAGGCGACACCCTCCGCCACACCCAACACAGCGCCTCCAGGTCAGCATCAGGGGAGCAGCGCCACTCCTGGGTCCTATGGGACAGCCGGAGCGGACCCGGAGGCGGGTGAGGATGTGGTGGTCCCTTCGGGCATGCCTGTGCTGTTTTACATCCACGGGGGTGCTTGGGTTGGGGGGAGCCACAGCCGGAATGCGACGCTGGGGTTCACCCGGAAGCTTGCGGAGGAGGGGTGGGTGGTGATATCCTGCTCCTATAGGAAGAAGAGGTGGCCGCTGCATCTGACGGACTGCGCGACGGGGCTCCGGTGGGCATACGACAACGCGGCGAAATATGGGGGGGACACGTCTGGGGGCATCCACCTCAGCGGCGCATCGGCGGGGGGGCAGATTGCCGCGATGCTTGCCTCGCTCACCACTGCGGGGGGCGGGGATGCGATCCCCGCGGAGCTCTTCCCGACGTATTCACAGCTTAAGGGTGTCGTGCCGCTTTCCCTCCTCGCGTGGTATCCAGCGATGGATCCAAAGGATGACTGCAAAAAGGGGACCTCGTGGCCCTGGGGGGAGCAGATCTACGAATGGTTCTTCCGGCTTGCGGTCGGGATGGAGACCGGGTGGGACGCGGTGCAGCCCTGCTGGCTGATGAAGTCCGCCGACTGCCGGGGGTTCCCCCCGTGCCTGATCCTGCACGGGGTGGCGGACAGCGTGGTGCCGATGGAGCATTCCTCCCACTTCTTCCGCCACCTCGCGGAGCTGCGCCACCACGACCTGGACCTGCTGCTCCCGCTGCACCACACCCGGCACAGCTTCGAGATCTGCGGCTCTCCCTTGATGGACAGAGCCCATGAGATCGCCGCAAGCTGGCTCCACGTCGCAGTCTCACGGGGCCCACCCCCTCCCCCACACACCGGGTGCTGCAGCGTTGTATCCGATGGGGGTGGCGGTGATGCGGCCTGCCTGCCCGCGGTGGCGGGCGATACCTCCTGTGGTGTGGAGGAAGCTGCAACAGGAGCCGAGGCCTCTCGTGAGGAGTCGCGTGGCGGGCATGAGCCACTCTGTTGAAACGCGCGAGGTGGGGGGCGGGGGGGGGAGGTGGAGGGGGTGGTAGGCTTTGTCGCGTTTCGACATGAAGGGGGTTCTTCGCTGGTCGTTATTATGCTTCGTGTATGATTCTTCGTCAGTTTTCACCTAGTTTTCTTTAGGAAATGCACCAGCATGCACTGACGATCACCCCGTAGCGAAGACCCCCTAAAGTTTCATTCAAAAAGAGTACGGGTGTTGCTGTTTCCAGTCATGCTGCAAAGTTGTGGGGGGGGGGGGGCTACGGGGTCCTTCGGTCAGAATTGTGTGTGATAGTCTTTCGTGGACTTTCTGACACACGATGCGGGATGCAACGTGTGCATTACTACTGACACAGAGCGAAGGCCTTCTCCCCGTTGCCTCTATTACTGCTGCACTAGTTATCAAGAATCGTTCAATCGTTTTGAAAGGAGAGTCGAGAAAAGAGAGCAGAGAGAGAGCGCGATGCCTCGGTGCAAATCGCCCCACCTTGTGGAGGTGGATGCGGCGCGTGTGTGGCGGGGGAACTGTCGCGCAGCTGGGGGCAATGACGGACTCCCGCAAGCAGAGCGGGCGTGCCCACCTCTCTTGGGGCTTGGAGGGCCTGCTGCTGGCCTGCCTTCCCCTACCCGGTGGTGGCACAGGCGCTGATCCAAACAATAGATCCATGCTGTGTGCAGGTGACGCTTCGTTCCCATTCATGTGGTCCCCTCCCTGCCCCACGTGTCCCCTCCCCCACAACAGTCGGTGTGAGCTTGCCCGTGCCCTACTTCCGTTCAGTGAGATGTCTGTTGTGTTGTGCACAGCGGAAGCAGGGTCAGTGCCCTGCGCGGTGCTGATCAATAGCAGATACCTTTCTGTGTGTGCAGAGATCCAGGCAGACGTCCACAGAGGAGGTCGTAACGAGCAGAGGTGCCTTGGTGTGTTACACACTACCGGAAATAACATTCATCTGTGTTTCTGCCTTCCAAACCCCTGAGGGTCTTCGCTAGAGGCAATTTTCCGGAAAAGTTCGGGCGCTTTTCGCCTAAAAATAGGAGGAAATGCACCAAAATGCACTTTTTCGGCAGCCTAGCGAAGACCCCCCTTTGCTATCTTCGTTTCTGGCAACATTCATGCTGCGTAAAGTGTGGGGGGTGATTCCGATGACCCTGATCCCTTTCTGATTCGATCGATCGCATGCTCCAACAGCGCGACAGCGAGGCGTTTTTTTTTGCACATAACACACCTGTGTGGTACGGGAAATGCTACGAGGAACGCGATGGACTCGGGACTGCTGCTGGCCTCTCTTGCTATGGTTTACTTATGTTTCGTGCTCCACCTGCTCCACCTCATTCTGCACTTCAGATGATCCACTTCACGTGGGTTACGGGGTTTGGGACAACGATGATATGTTGTGTCCGACGACAAGGTAAGGTAAGCTCATCGAGGTACACCAAACCGGAGTTGTCAAATCAAAAAAGACACACCGCCCGAGAGGCAATTGGTGTGACACAACAGCGATGACACAACCACTCTGCCCGAGGGGGCGCGTTTTTAGCGACCGAGACCTCCTCTCCTGACTGAGGGACACACGATCTGACCGTCTGAGAGACGCAGCATTCTACCCTGCCCGAGGGGCACCCACTCTCCTGACCGAGAGACACGCAGTCTTGCCCGAGGGGCACCTGGTTTCCTGACCGAGACAATATTCTGCCCGAGGGGCACTCACTCTCCCGACCGAGAGACACGCAGTTTTGCCCGAGGGGCACCTGTTCTCCTGACCGAGACAATATTCTGCCCGAGGGGCACCCACTCTCCCGACCGAGAGACGCAGCATCTCGCCCGAGGGGCACCTGTTCTCCTGACCGAGACAAAAATTTTGCCCGAGGGGCACCCACTCTCCCGACCGAGAGACACGCAGTCTTGCCCGAGGGGCACCTGTTCTCCTGACCGAGACAATATTCTGCCCGAGGGGCATCCACTCTCCCGACCGAGAGACGCAGCATCTAGCCCGAGGGGCACCTGTTCTCCTGACCGAGACAATATTCTGCCCGAGGGGCACTCACTCTCCCGACCGAGAGACACGCAGTTTTGCCCGAGGGGCACCCGTTATCCTGACCGAGACAAAACTATGCCCGAGGGGCACCCACTCTCCCGACCGAGAGACGCAGCATCTCGCCCGAGGGGCACCTGTTCTCCTGACCGAGACAAAAATTTTGCCCGAGGGGCACCCGCTCTCCCGACCGAGAGATACACAATCTTGCCCGAGGGGCACCAAATCCCGACCGAGAAGACGACCCTCACACCATGCTCGTGTCAGGTCTCAAGAGGGCTGAAGCCGCGGTTGAGGACAACAACACCCCCACGCACTGGTTCTAATAAATGACGGCGAGGTGCACGGGGGGATCAGCACGAAGGAGGGGCGCAAAAAGATGGGGATGATGACGCCGTGGTGTTCAAGGTGGTCCTCCGCCGCTTATGAACGTGACAGCGGGACAGCGCTGCGCCCGTGGCCGCAGCGGATTGAGGACATTCCCATCAGCCATCGAGACTATCACCGCGCCTCGCCGAAAACCTGCTTCACGCTTGATCGCGCTCAAGGTTTCCAAACGCATACTTCAGCTGGAGGTTCCGTCACAGAGGCGCTGACAAAGGCGGGACCAAGAGCAACAGTCGGGTGCTGATAAATGGGTCGATACTGATGCAGCAAAGTGACGTCAGTGATATCCAACTCCTACTTTCCTGACCGAGACACGATCTTGCCGAGGAGCATCGGACCGAGACACCCACTTCTGCCTGAGAGGCACCTAGCCGAGACGCATTTTTCCTGCCCGAGGGGCATCTCGCCGAGACATTACCTGCCTGAGGGGCACCTGGCCACGACATACCTACAGCTTACGCTTGCGGGGCACCCTGCCTGAGGAGCACCTGGCCAAGACATACATTTCCGCCTACGAGGCACCCTGCCCGAGGGGCACCTGGTCAAGACACACACTTCCGCCTACGGGGCACCCTGCCCGAGGGGCACCTGGCCAAGACAGACACCTCTGCCTACGAGGCACCCTGCCCGAGGGGCACCTGGCCAAGACAGACACTTCCGCCTACGAGGCACCCTGCCCGAGGGGCACCTGGCCAAGACAGACACTTCCGCCTACGAGGCACCCTGCCCGAGGGGCACCTGGCCAAGACAGACACTTCCGCCTACGAGGCACCCTGCCCGAGGGGCACCTGGTCAAGACACACACTTCCGCCTACGGGGCACCCTGCCCGAGGGGCACCTGGCCAAGACAGACACTTCCGCCTACGAGGCACCCTGCCCGAGGGGCACCTGGTCAAGACACACACTTCCGCCTACGGGGCACCCTGCCCGAGGGGCACCTGGCCAAGACAGACACCTCTGCCTACGAGGCACCCTGCCCGAGGGGCACCTGGCCAAGACAGACACTTCCGCCTACGAGGCACCCTGCCCGAGGGGCACCTGGTCAAGACATACATTTCCGCCTACGGGGCACCCTGCCTGAGGGGCATCTGGCCGCGACATACACTTCCGCCTACGGGGCACCCTGCCTGAGGGGCACCTGGCCAAGACGCACATTCATGCCCGAGGGACACCGGGCCGAGACATTACATTCCCTGCCTGAGGGACACCTGGCCGAGACACATTCCTGCCGAGGGGCACTCACTCCCGACCGCGAGACGCAGGATTTTGCCTGAGGGGCACCTCCTCTCCTGACCGAGACACAACCCCGCCCAGCACAGTGCCGAGGGGCATTTACGCTTTCGACTGGAATACCGAGCCTGACCCGGGGAGACACAATCGTGCCACAATCGTGAGGGGCATACTCTCTTGATTGAGAAATACACCTTTTTTGCCCGAGCGACGGCACCTGAAGGCGGAAGGGTGGCCTGTCACACACAGCCTGCCAGATCCAGCTCGAGCGCGGTGACGCGACGTGAGCTTTCCGAGGGCGACAGTTTTCGTGTACCAATGCAACGCCCCCGGACACGCCCCCGAGAAGCCGGCACGTCTGTCGTGCCCAGCTTATCTGCGCGAATGCCGACTACGCGCACCCCGGCGTCAAGCGGATGCCCGCACACGCCCCAAGCGGGGCATACTCCGTCGAAGCATAGTCTCCCTGCCGGGGGACACACGTTCAAGCCTGCATTATTCACAGGGGTCAGGGGGAGTTCCGGGCGTCTGGGGCCCGGTGTTGAGACGTACGACCTCACAGTTCCATGCAGGGAAGGGGAGCTGCTGACTGGACACCTGCGAGGTGCCGTGGGACATACACAGAGATCAGGTATCCAACACAGCCGAGACGCTCTCCCAAGCTGCACTGCTCGGGGAGCAAAAGAAGCAGCGACTGAGAGACGCGTCCGCATCGCCTGTGTCAGCGGTGCCGCCGCTGAGGGGGTCCACCGAAACCGCAGCCATGGCAGCGGGCCGAGATCATTCCACAAGGTTGGGGGGCAGTCAGCCAGTCTTCCCGAGTACCCAGCAGCCTACTCGACAAGCCCGAACAGCGACTGCAGCGTGCGACAAGCTCCGGTCCGCGGGGACTCACCTCTCTCATTAAGAAGGCGACTCCGAGAATCCTTCTGGCATGCCCACACCTCCAGGGCCTCGAATTTCCTCACGCACCGGGAAATACGCCCTCCACACTGAGTCCGGGCGTTACCACTGAATCGACGCCACGTGGGGCCACAGGGCCTCCGTTTGATGCGCTGTCTACGAGGCGGGCGATGGGGCAGGTACAGTGGGGATCAGCCCAGTGGGAAGGGGGCCGCAGGAACGTGTTGTCCACCGCTCGAGCGGAGTTCAGGAGACGACAGTGCGCGCGATCGCCCTCGTTCACCCAGAAGGGCCGGCACCTCTCACACCTACCCCTGGGCACTCCATGCAGCGTCTCCAGTGCGCCATGAAGAGGCGCGTTGGGCTTCACCCCGCAACTCGCTCGCAGCCAGCGAAGACCGGAGAGGACACAGAGAGCCACAGAGCGATCGAGATCACGCCGGAAAGCACCGGGTGTTGGCCGGGCTCCCGAAGGGCGAGAGTTTAAGACGGCCGGACAGTAGACTGCTGCGGAGGAGCTGGGAGGCGAGTTTCAGACTGTGATTTCTCGATCCGCCGAGCCCTGTCCCCAGGCGAGAGCTGCCGGGTCATGGTGGCTGAATATGCACGAGCGTCGCGGTGGTGGTGCTGGGAGCGCACCAGAGGACTGTCACGCTGAGGGGCTGGGCATGGCCACTGACTACCTGGATACGGCCGTCTCAGTGCATCGCCCGGGGTGCAAAACGACATCGAGGATGTCAGGAAGAAGGGTCATGTGGGCACACACCAATATGTCGGAGACGTGAAGAAGCCTCGAGGGGAAGGGTTCCCCAGGGGATGGAGGATCCCGAAGAGGTACAGGGTGAGGATTCAAATACCCGGAGTGGGAAACGCACCAGACGTCGGGGGTCAGCCAAGAGCGGGTGGTTGCAGCACAGGCGGGGCTGTGTGCAACCTTTGCCCCCTTAGTTTCGCCGGGTTGAGACGCATCAACTCTCTCGCCGGGTGCGGCAACTGGAGAGACAGGCATGTTGTCGATAGGGCACACCAAGAATCACGAGGCTGACCACACGACGGCGGCACACGGCCGAGGCAGGCGGATCCCCTCAGCGAGTGAGGTTCGATCGTTTTCCGTACAAGGTGCTCGTGACAACGTAGAAAGCGGTACATTACCATCGGAGGGATGCATACGATGGGCGACGGAGCCTGATCACTTCAATAGTAGACCGTTCGCGCGGCGTCCCTAAGTCCTTGGGTCCTAAGGGTCCTGGGTGGAAGCGTCCAATGCAACACTCACAGCATAGAGGCCAAGTGTTTCTCGTAGTATTTTGCACATAACACACCTGTGTGGTACGGGAAATGCTACGAGGAACGCGATGGACTCGGGACTGCTGCTGGCCTCTCTTGCTATGGTTTACTTATGTTTCGTGCTCCACCTGCTCCACCTCATTCTGCACTTCAGATGATCCACTTCACGTGGGTTACGGGGTTTGGGACAACGATGATATGTTGTGTCCGACGACAAGGTAAGGTAAGCTCATCGAGGTACACCAAACCGGAGTTGTCAAATCAAAAAAAAATATGGGGGGGGGTTTTTTCAAAGTGCAAGAGGTGGAGCCCGTTCAACAGGTGGAAGCGTCCAATGCAACACTCACAGCATAGAGGCCAAGTGTTTCTCGTAGTATTTCTTTGGCGCCAACGCATCAATAAAAGGAAGGTTGAAATTGAAATTCTGTGTCACTTTCTAGCTGTGACACTTTGCCACCGAGTGAGGCGGTTTGCTTTCCTGCATCAGAGCGAAGCCACCCCCACCACCACCCCCCCCCCCCCCCCGCCAAAACTGTGTAGTAGTGCAAATCTGAAGAGGGGATCGTCGATCGAGATCCGCTCCAACAAAACGGATTGCCCGGGTTTCTTTTGTTTTATTTGCGAAGTAACGAAAGGAAATCGTACGACTCAAGATTTTAGACTAGCACCTTCATGTCACTTCACAGGGCCTCACAGCCTTGAGACAGCAAGTGTGCGCTCAACAAAAAGTAGTCCCCCACAGTTGCTGGACAGGGTGTCTATAATAAAGCGAAAGGAGTACGATTTTTCTGCAACCTCTTTCGATCTGAACGCCTTCCGTGAGCACGGTGCGTTTGTCACAAAAAAATATCAGCAGAGGCTTGTGCAGAATCATTCATGCGGAATACAAAAAATGAAGAGTTGTTGAACGGCTTTCTTCGTGAATCGCACGAAACACAAAAAGAATACAACAGTTTTTTTTTGTTAGTTCGGCGTAGCCAACTGGGGAAACTTTCTGTGCCTTTAGCTGGATCGTGCGTCCCCACTCACACCACTTCATCAGACCGGGGAGTGGTGTACACAAAGAGTGGGGCCTGCGTTCCAACAAAACAACTTTCGGCAGTAATTGGTTTGTTGTCTCGTTTTGCTGTCACTTTACGATCCAGCGGGGGCACAGATAGTTTTCAAAATACATGCGTGTATGTTTCACCACAACAAACCCTCCCTTCCCACACCCGTTTCTCGTGGCATGTGTCTGCTGTACCCCACTTCCCTGTGGGGGTCCCACACATGAGGCTGTGTGTGACGGCACTCTATCTCTTCACACCCTGTCTCGTTGCACTTCCACCTGACAACTCTCTTGTTGGTCAGGGAAACCCAACGCGCCCCCGCTCTGCACCCCACCTTCACACAAGGCGAGGTTTGTGTGGGCGATGTGGCGTGGAAGCTTCCTCATGGTGCATGTGATTGTCGACACCAAAAGAAAAATCGGCAAATTCCCAGGTGTGTTTGGAAACCTGGCGCAATCCATAACATCCCCCCCAACCAACCAACCAACCAACAAGGCACGGAGTACGCCCAGCTGATATTGCTGGAGTTGGAGGAGGTGAAGGCACCTGCTAACCCGCTAGGGGGGTCTTATTAGACGGCCTTCACTCAGAAATGCAAAAGGGGATCGCCACCATTCAACGCAAAAAGTCAACGCAAAAAAGAAACCAAAGCAAAAAGTGCCGAACAAAGCGCAGTGACACTTTTTCGGCGTAGCCAACTGGGGAAACTTTCTGTGCCTTTAGCTGGATCGTGCGTCCCCACTCACACCACTTCATCAGACCGGGGAGTGGTGTACACAAAGAGTGGGGCCTGCGTTCCAACAAAACAACTTTCGGCAGTAATTGGTTTGTTGTCTCGTTTTGCTGTCACTTTACGATCCAGCGGGGGCACAGATAGTTTTCAAAATACATGCGTGTATGTTTCACCACAACAAACCCTCCCTTCCCACACCCGTTTCTCGTGGCATGTGTCTGCTGTACCCCACTTCCCTGTGGGGGTCCCACACATGAGGCTGTGTGTGACGGCACTCTATCTCTTCACACCCTGTCTCGTTGCACTTCCACCTGACAACTCTCTTGTTGGTCAGGGAAACCCAACGCGCCCCCGCTCTGCACCCCACCTTCACACAAGGCGAGGTTTGTGTGGGCGATGTGGCGTGGAAGCTTCCTCATGGTGCATGTGATTGTCGACACCAAAAGAAAAATCGGCAAATTCCCAGGTGTGTTTGGAAACCTGGCGCAATCCATAACATCCCCCCCAACCAACCAACCAACCAACAAGGCACGGAGTACGCCCAGCTGATATTGCTGGAGTTGGAGGAGGTGAAGGCACCTGCTAACCCGCTAGGGGGGTCTTATTAGACGGCCTTCACTCAGAAATGCAAAAGGGGATCGCCACCATTCCCCGTGTGGGCATCCCACACACACACCCCCCGGACACCGCGGAGTGTTCTCACAGTTCTGGCGCACAAAGCGGCACAGAGCGAAGGCCAGCCCCTCCGAGCTTGGCTCCCGAAACGGGTTCCTGCGCTCACCCCACCCCGCCCCACCCCCTGCTGGAGGTCCACTGTGCCCGCCAGTTCATGACAGCCCGGGTGTTCTGTCCTGTTATGGCGGTGTTGTACCAGTGCCCCCGCCGGGTGTCCTCACCCAAGTTGTCTTCCCATCTCTGCATCTACCTGCGTACGCTAGCTTCTTTTCTTCGGCTTTTTCCCTCGGGTGGAAACCCTGTTTCGCACAATATTTTTTTGACTTCGAAGGGTGGCTGTGTGTGTGTGTGTAAATATTGGCCTTTGTGCGAAAACGAAACAAATGCGCGTTGCCGCTCTCCGAACACATACCGTTCTAGCCAGCACGGAAGACAGGGCAACGGAATATCTTTGTGATGAATGGGGCAGGGCAGGGCCACGACGCTGGTGAAAGATGGTCGACAAAGGGGGTCTTCGCTCCGGGGTGGTCGTCAGTGCATTTTGGTGCATTTCCTGTTGAATTAGCTGAAAAATGACGAATATTGACGAAGGCTAACGACCAGCGAAGACACCCACAGTGACTTCTTTATTGGGGAGGGGCCTTGCCAGGGAGCTTGTTTGGAAATGAGGACGTCCAGCACCAAGCCTTGACCGGCCCAAAGGTGGTATCAGCCAGGGAACGAATGGTGTATCCCAGTGCAAGCGCAAGCTTCCCGCCCCGCCTTCTCCTCTCAGTGTGACGATCCGCCAGCCGCCGCTCCACCGCCGCCAGGAGTACAGCTTTTTCAAATCAAGAGTGGCCGGAAGAAGTATGTTATCACGCGGAATGGCATGGCAGGGCCCCAGCTCAGGCATCCCGCTGCTGGTCACAGTGGGGTGAACCGGCGACGAGAGTGAGTCTTGCAAGTGACAGAATACCCCGCATGTGACGGTGTATATACTGCCTCGCCAGAACGAATGCAGCTGATGCGGAGCATCTGGAGCGAGAAGAAGGCAAATGATTGATGTGGTGCTGTCTCTGCAGAGTGCTCCACACCCCCCTCTCCTCCCCCCCCTCACCCAAGCCCCTGAGGCACACCGCATGCATGCAGGCACACCACCGTGCTGTCAGGCCACACAACAGTGGCGAGGCCCCCATCCGCACCGCCACATGGCACACCACCGCATGCATGCAGGCACACCACCGCACACTCCAGGAAGCCTCGGCAAGGTTGTGCGTGACAGGACGGACAAACCAAAACATGGATGTGACTGTTCGTCATGCCGGGAGCGGGGACAGCTGTGTCGTCGGAGTTCCGGAAGGCGGGACCGTGGTCAGGCTGAAGGCGGATGCGCTGGAGGAGATGTTTCCGGGTTCTATCGACGCATCCCGTGAGGCTGCATGCGTGGCAGCACACATCGAAGGGTGTGAGGAGGAGCTGGACGATGAAGCGCGCGTTGCCGACACGGGTCTGGAGGACGGGGGTGCTGTCAAGCTCGTCCCACGCTGGCCCAACCTCAAGGCCCTCGCTGTCTACTCATCTCCGCATGGCGACAAGGTGTCCCGCATCACACTGTCGAGGTGTGGAACGCTGTGTTCAGTGTGTTACCTCCACGGACACATCACCGTGTTCGACACCATCACAGCTGATGTGGTGGCGGACTTAAACTTAGCACACGGCAACATGCTGCTTCGTCGCACTGAGTTCTCTGTCTGCGGGACGTGGTTGGCAACGTGCTCTGACAGCGGCACCATCTGCGTGTGGCTGACCTCAACCTGGGAGCAGGTGCATATGCTGGACCATAACAACACCAAGGTGTGGAGTGCAGGGTGGACACACTGCGGACGTCTCGTGTCCGGCGACCACAATGGCAAGGTGCGTGTGTGGGACTTGAAGGGCACACCGAGCGCCACAGTGCTGGAGGGCGGTCACAGCGAGGCTGTTTACAGCATTGCTGTTTCGGGCACGAGGATCTTCAGGGGGTCATGTGACCACAGCATCCGTGTGTGGGACATCAACACCCTCACGCACACATACACCCTGGATGAGCACACTGGTGGGGTCGTCGACATCACCGTGACTCAGGACGAGCAGCACCTGGTGTCGTGCTCTCGCGACAAGTCAGTGAAGGTGTGGTGCACAACCACCCTCAGCTGCCTGCGTACTGTGCAACTGGGCGGGCTTCCCTCCTCAGTTGCTGTGTCACAGCCAGGTGATGTTGTTGCAGTGAAATTCTTCAGCACCACCAAGCTGTACCGCCTCAGCACAGGTGAGTGTCTGGGGGAGGTGGGCTCACGGGGTTATGGTGTTGCACTCAGCCTCTGCGGAAGGTGGGTCTTCACACCAACGAACAACAATTCTGTCTCTGTGTGTGATGTGTCTTCCGTTTTTCCGCACAATCGTGCGAGCAGAAAGCCACCCACCACAGCAAGCATCCAAACGTGCTCTATACACTAATCCCACCCTTCATCAGGCTCCGGGTGTGATGCTCATTTCAGGGTTTTGTGTGTAGAAGCGTCATCAACAAACAAAATACAGGCTAAGAGCTGTTGCTGCTAAATGGTGAAGTGACCTTCACCCTGAGTGCAGTGTCTACCCTCTTTCCACGGCTGCCTTGTGTTTATCCTGTGAGTGCCATTGTGCAGGACACCCCGTCCTGTCTGCAGAGGATTGGAAGCAGACCATCAGCCAGCAGACGTGCCGCCCTCTGGGGTGTCCCCCACAGCCACTCCGCCACTGTCAGAAGACCTGTTTCCCTGTTCGCCCTCAGCTGCCTGCGTACTGTGGAAGTGGAATGCAGTGCCTTCGTACTTGCTGTGTCACAGCCAGGTGACATTGTTGCGTGTTGTCCCGAGCTCTCGGGTCCGCTGTGCCACTGTTGGCACCACGATCCGAAGTCGTGGGGTTAGTGTGACCTGTGTGCTTCGCTTCCTTTCGAGGGGTGGTTGCGTCCGGTTTCAGGGGAAGGGAAACCGAATTCCACAATGCGTGCAGGTTTCCAGAGAGGACAGAAGCAGGGCTCTTCCCCAACCCCGCCACAACCCCATCCCACGAAGGCACAGCACCCCACCCCCCGGTTGAACCCCGACCCCCTCCAGCGTCTTCTGCGACTTCCAGGTCGCCACTTTGTGGCACTCTGTCTTTGATCCCCTTCAACCGTCCCGCACTGCACACACCGCCACACCCTCCAGGAAGGCTTCGCAGTTTGTTTCCGCGTGCAAGCGGGAGAGGAACACAAAATCAACAGCATGGATGTGACTGTTCGTCATGCCGAGACCGGTGTCAGCTGTGTCGTCGGAGTTCCGGAAGGCGGGACCGTGGTCGGGCTGAAGGAGGATGCGCTGGAGGAGATGTTCCCGGGTTCTATCAACAACGCATCCCGTGAGGCTGCATGCGTGGCAGCACACATCGAAGGGTGTGAGGAGGAGCTGGACGATGAAGAGCGCGTTGCCGACACGGGTCTGGAGGACGGGGGTGCTGTCAAGCTCGTCCCACGCTGGCCCAACCTCAAGGTCCCCGCTGTCTACGACAGTACGCGTGGCAACAGAAAGGATGCCAACTTGCTCACCCTGAGCACTCCCTCACACGTCGTTGCCCGACACACACCCCAATCATCGCCACCCCAGGCAGGCTGGACAACTCAAGCCATGGATGTGACTGTTCGTCATGCCGAGAGCGGTGTCAGCTGTGTCGTCGGAGTTCCGGAAGGCGGGACCGTGGTCAGGCTGAAGGCGGATGCGCTGGAGGAGATGTTCCCGGGTTCTATCAACGCATCCCGTGGGGCTGAGAACGTGGCAGTACACATCGAAGGGTGTGAGGAGGAGCTGGACGATGGAGAGCGCGTTGCCGACACGGGTCTGGAGGACGGGGGTGCTGTCAAGCTCGTTCCACGCTGGCCCACAGTCAAGGCCCCCGCAGTCTACTCACCTCCGCATGACAGCTCCAGCAACTGCATCACACTGTCGAGGTGTGGGGCGCTGTGTGCTGTGGGTGATTTCAACGGACACATCACTGTGTTCGACACCATCAACGCTGCTGTGGTGGCGGACTTCTCGCACGGCAATCGCCATGTTCGTTGCACAGCGTTCTCAGTATGTGGCACGTGGTTGGCAACGTGCTCTCGTGACGGCACCAGCTGCGTGTGGCTGACAGCAACATGGGAGAAGGTGTGCACGCTGGACCATCGCGACACAGAGATATTCAGTGCAGCGTGGACACACTGCGGACGTCTGGTTTCCGGAGACAACAGCAAGAACGTGCGTGTGTGGGACTTGAAGGGCACACCGAGCGCCACAGTGCTGGAGGGGCACGGCGAGTCTGTTCATGGCATTGCTGTGTCGAACACGACGATTTTCAGCGGTTCGTATGACGACAGCATCCGTGTGTGGGACATCAGACCCTCACGCACACACACACCCTGGATGGCCATACTGATGTAGTGACCGGCGTCGATCTGCTCAGAGACGAGCAGCACCTGGTGTCGTGCTCTTTAGACAACTCACTCAAGGTGTGGTGCACAACCACCCTCAGCTGCCTGCGTACTGTGCAAGGGGACAACTATCCCTTCGGACTTGCTGTGTCACAGCCAGGTGATGTTGTTGCTGTGGGCCATGGTTACACAACCACCACACTGTACCGCCTCAGCACAGGTGAGTATCTGGGGAAGGTGGACACACACGGCAATAGCCTTGCTCTCAGCCCCTGCGGGAGGTGGGTCTTTACAGAAACAATACGTGCTTCTGTCTCTGTGTGTGCTGTGTCTTCTGTTTTGCCCTGAGCGCAGTGTCCCGTACCCCTGTTTCCCTCCCTTGCATGATTGATGACGATTTTTGGTGGAAGTTGAAGTTGACCCAAAACAAGCCGCCTTTTTGGCGTCGCCCAGCACTCGCACCACCATCGACCCGAAGCGAACAATGCAAAAACCATCTGTGAGGAAGATCCGAGGTAGTGCTGCTGAATTTTTTTTTGGAGTTGTGCTAACAACGCAGGAAACTTTGCTATGCAGATCATGCAGGACACACCACACCCGCAGCAGGCGTGTGGGGTGTTCTCGCGATCGACGAATACCCGCTGGTTCTTCTCTCCCCTTTCTGATTTGCAGACACAAAGTTTCTGCGCTTGCCTTCTAGCCTCCCTAACGCAGCACTCTCTGACCCCTGCTCTGTTTGGAGGTAGCGCGTCTGAGATGAGAAGAAGGCAAAGGGCAAAATGATTGATGCAGTGCTCTGTCTCTGCAGACCGCCCCCCCCCCCACACACACATTCGACATGTGCACGGTGCTTCTCTTCCACAGACGCCACACTTGCACCTACACACGACCCACTTTGCTGGACTCAACGTTCGCAATCCCATGAACTCATCTATTGGGTTACCCACCACACGCAGGTGCACATCCCTTTCCCCCTCGCCCCTTTCCTCCGCTTCTTCTCCAGATCAAGATGTCAGCGAAGGCAATTCGTGAATACGACGGGAAGCGCCTGCTGAGCGAGTTCCTCGCACGGCACGGCGGGGCGTGGGAGGCGAAGCAGGTGCTGATCACCCCCGAGACAGACATCGAGGCGCTGGCTGCCACGCACCCGTGGCTGACGGAGTCGAAGCTGGTTGCCAAGCCCGACCAGCTGATCAAGCGGCGCGGCAAGGGCGGGCTGATCCTGCTGAACGCCGACTGGGCAGATGCAAAGGTGTGGGTGCAGGAGCGGATGAACAAGGAGGTGGTGGCCGACAGCGTGACGGCCCCGCTGAACCACTTCCTCGTGGAGCCGTTCCTGCCGCACACGCAGGACCAGGAGGTGTACATCTGCATCCAGTCCACGCGCAACGGGGAGGAGTTCATGTTCTGCAGGGACGGGGGTGTGGATGTCGGGGATGTGGACGCGAAGGCAAAGCGCTACACCAACGTGATCGGGGCGCGCCCGACAGAGGGGCAGCTGTCGGAGGCGCTGCTGGCGGACGTGGGTGAGGAGTCGCGCGCGTCACTGGCGAAGTTCCTGGTGAACCTGTTCAACCTGTTCACGGAGTACCACTTCGTGTACCTGGAGATCAACCCCCTGGTGGTGATGGGCGGGGCGTGCTTCCCCCTCGACATGGCGGCCAAGATCGACGAGGCCGCACACTTCCTGTGCGAGAAGGCGTGGGGCAACCTTGACTTCCCTGCCCCCTTCGGGCGTGCGCCGCACCCGGAGGAGGACTTCATCAAGTCGCTGGACGCGAAGACGGGGGCGTCGCTGAAGCTGACGATCCTGAACCCCGAGGGGCGGGTGTGGCTGATGGTGGCGGGCGGCGGGGCGTCCGTGATCTACGCCGACACGGTGACGGACCTGGGGTTCGCGTCGGAGCTCGCCAACTACGGGGAGTACAGCGGTGCGCCGAACGAGACGCTGACGTACGAGTACGCGAAGACGGTGCTGCGGCTGATGACAGCGCACCCCGACAAGGAGGGGCGCGACAAGGTGCTCATCATCGGGGGCGGGATTGCGAACTTCACGGACGTGGCCGCCACCTTCAAGGGGATTGTGCGCGCGCTGACGGAGTTCCGCGACAAGCTCGCAGGGGTGAACGCAAAGATCTGGGTGCGCCGTGCAGGACCCAACTGGCAGGAGGGGCTGAAGATGATGCGGGCGACGGCGAAGAACCTGGACCTGCCGATCCACGTGCACGGGCCCGAGACCCACATGACGGCGGTGGTGTCGTACGCCCTGGGGCTGAGCGAGCCGAAGCAGCTCGGGCACGTCGACCCCATCTCGCAGGGCTACGGGCCCAGCGAGCAGCTGGCCGACCAGGGGCAGTTCACGTCGGCGACGCGCGCCGTCGTGTTCGGTATGCAGCTGCAGGCCGTGCAGCAGATGCTGGACTTCGACTTCCTGTGCAAGCGGGAGAAGCCGTCTGTCGCGGCAATCGTGTTCCCCTTCTCGGGGGACCACTCGCAGAAGGTGTACTGGGGTGGGCAGGAGATCATGCTGCCCTGCTACCAGAAGCTGGAGACGGCGCTGCGCGTCCACCCCGACGTGAGCGTCTTCATCAACTTCGCGTCGTTCCGCTCCGCCTACCAGTCGACGAAGGAGGCGCTCGGGTTCTCTGGGCAGATCAAGACTGTCGCCGTCATTGCGGAGGGTGTGCCCGAGCAGCAGACGCGCATGCTGGTGCGCGAGGCGGAGCAGAAGCAGGTCAACTTCGTGGGGCCTGCCACCGTGGGCGGGCTGCAGCCGGGTGCGTTCCGTATCGGGAACACGGGCGGGGCGATCGAGAACATCGTGTCGTGCAAGCTGTACCGCCCCGGGTCCGTGGGGTACGTGTCGAAGTCGGGCGGGATGTCGAACGAGCTGAACAACATTGTGGCGCGCAACACGGACGGCGTTGCCGAGGGGCTGGCCATCGGCGGGGACCGCTACCCGGGGACGCGCTTCCTCGACGTGCTGCTGCGCTACGAGGCGAACCCAAACATCAAGATGCTGGTCCTGCTGGGCGAGGTGGGTGGTACAGATGAGTACGACGTGTGCGAGGCGATGAAGGCGGGGCGCATCACAAAGCCTGTGGTGGCCTGGTGCGTGGGAACGTGTGCGAAGTGCTTCAGCTACGAGGTGCAGTTCGGGCACGCCGGTGCGCTGGCGCGCAGCAACCTGGAGACGGCGGCGGCGAAGAACGCCGCGATGGCCGAGGCCGGGGCACGTGTGCCGTCGAGCTTCGACACCTTCGGGGAGACGATCAACGTTGTCTTCAAGGAGCTGCTGGAGCGCCGCATTGTGAACCCGCAGCCGGAGCCTGAGCCGCCGCAGGTGCCGATGGACTACGCGTGGGCCAAGAAGCTGGGGCTGGTCCGCAAGCCTGCCGCCTTCATGTCGTCCATTGTGGACGAGCGCGGCGACGAGGTGACCTACGCGGGCGTGCCGATCAGCAAGGTGTTCGCGGAGGACATGGGGCTGGGCGGCGTGCTGTCGCTGCTGTGGTTCCGCCGCAGGCTCCCTGCCTACGCCTCGAAGTTCATCGAGATGGTGCTGATGGTCACGGCAGACCACGGGCCTGCCGTCAGCGGGGCGCACAACACCATCGTCACAGCACGTGCTGGCAAGGACCTCGTGTCGTCGCTGTGCTCGGGGCTGCTGACCATCGGACCCCGTTTCGGCGGCGCCCTGGACGACAGCGCGGAGATGTTCGCGAAGGCGTTCGACACGGGGATGACGGCGGAGGGGTTCGTGCGCCAGATGCGCGACGAGAACAAGCTGATCATGGGGATCGGGCACAAGCTGAAGTCGATCCACAACCCGGACATGCGCGTCACGATTGTGAAAGATTTTGCGAAGGCGCACTTCCCGAGCACGGAGGTCCTCGACTTCGCGCTGGATGTGGAGCAGGTGACGACGAAGAAGAAGAGCAACCTGATCCTGAACGTCGACGGGTGCATTGCGTGCGCCTTCGTCGACCTGCTGCGCAGCTGCGGCGCCTTCACCCGCGAGGAGGCGGACGACGCCATCACCAACGGGACGCTGAACGGGCTGTTTGTGATGGGGCGTACGTGCGGGTTCATCGGCCACTTCCTCGACCAGAAGCGCCTGAAGCAGGGGCTGTACCGCCACCCCGTCGACGACATCAACTACATCAACGAGGGCCTGTCGGACGACAGGTCGCTGTGATTTGGTGAGTTGTGTGCCTCCCACCCCTCCGTCCCACCCCCGCGCATCTCTCCGAACGAGGCTCCAACGGAGCAAAAAGAATTCGAACAACAGAACGTCCACCTCAACTCACGCGCGCTTTCGGCAAAAGCTGCATCCCTTCCTACTGAGGGTCAAAACACCGTGATGGCACAGCCAACTCCGTGACCTTTTTTTCTCGCTTTAATTCTACTTCACTCCAACCCCCCCCCCCCCTGCAACAGGCACCCGTGCATCCCCCCGATGCACCCTTCCATGAACTGCTGAAGTGCAACCGTGTCAACAGCCCCTCACGCGGACATGGTGACCTGGTCAAGGCTTTGTGTCCCAGGCCTGTCAATGTTCAGACTGGTCACGCCGCTGACTAGGCCACTGTGCACTGCCCTTCAATTTGAGTGTTGGGGGCCTTCTCTCTGTGCCAAAGTGTGCCAGGCTGCAACCTATAGTGTGAGGCGGCACACCTTTCTTCACTTTGTAGTTTGCTGTGTTGGATTAGCGGACCAAGGAAACATTGGGCCAAAGTGTGCCAGAGCTGCAATCTATAGTGTGAGGCAGCTCACCTTTCTTCACTTCAGAGCGAAGGCCCTCAGTGAAGTGAGTGTGGGTGGTGGTGGTGGTGGGGGCAATGGGAAATGGGAAATGCCCTTTTTTGTCCCTCCTCTGAGATTGCCATCGCCTTTCACCCCCCTCGCTATAGCACTGCATCTCAGACACAACCTGCACAACGATCACGGTGGCCTGGTCAGCTGACTGACCAGGTTTTGACCAGGTCCAAATCTGACCAGGTCATGACCAAATCTGACCTGGTCATGACCAGGTATGACCTGGTCATGACCATGTCATACCTGGTCATGACCAGGTCATTTTCACCCATTTTAACCGGGGGGAACATGTTGAGTGGCCAAGCAGGGGGAACAGTTTGCATATTCCGGACTCTCTCCGGCCGTTGTGGAAAGTATGAGTCAAAAGGGTTCAACCATACCCCGAGTCGAGAAAGAAGTCGAAGCTTGAATCATGTTGGGCACAAGGGGAAAATGGTCAAAATTGGCCCAAAATTACCAATAAAATATGCTGCAGTGCAGGGGGGTGGCGGGGGAGGGGAGGGTGGGGTCGGCGACGAAACTTGATGATCAGCAGCTTTGGCCCAAAATTACCAAAAAGGAATGAGGCCCCCTACCCAGGTTCCCTGCCCGCCTGGACGCACTCAAGTGCCTCACACCGGGTCCCTCCCCCTGGTGGTATCCCAAAAAAATGTCGAGGAGGTCTGCATCATCCCAGGCCACGCAGAAGGCGTCGAGCTGTTTCACAGCAGCCTCGCGGCGCTGTTTGAAAAGCCATCGCACCACCCACTTTGACAAGGAGTGGGGCAGGAAGCTGACACGGAGTGAAGAGGCCGACAAGAAGAAGGCCAGGACACTACCCGCAGTCTACTCCATGCGTGTCTCTGGCAACGCGCGTCGGAGGCGGCATGAAGCGCCTCACGAGCGCCGACAAGAACTTGTCTGAGTACGAGGTGCTGACGAAAGCGGGGTGCTCGGATGAGGTGCTGGGAACCGATATGAAGAGGCTGCCCACCGCTCAAAGCGCGGTGGGCAGTACTTCTTCGAAGGCAGATGAAAAACAACTGACCCCGAACCCCCCCCCCCCCCCCCCCCATCACGCAGATCGGGAGGCATTCGATAGCAGACGCCCTCTTCTACCGGATCATCGTAGAGGTAGGTCCGGGAGCTGACGTGCCCGACGAGCACCCACCTGTCCTCGACGGATCGGTCATGACTGTCACGGTCATGAGGGACCTGCCCTACAAGAGCGAGATTCCGAATGGTCTGCACGCCCGAACGTTTCACATTCCGGATCCGTTCATTGTGGCGGTGGGGGCAACACCACAGGCAACGCAGGGGCAGGGTGTCGTGACCATCGACATCCAGTTGGTGAACGCGGTGATGAGGCAGGCGGTGGTGACAAAGAAGCCCGACCAGTGGGCGTGCCAGAGGACGAGAGTCCCATCGGCAGTGCCGTAACGGTTGACCACATCTGATTGTGACACTTTTCAAAGAGTGTAAAAGAATGGAGAAGGGAGTGCCCTGCCTTGAATGCCTCAGGACCCTCAGGATCCTCAGAACTGCCACCTCTCCGACGAAGCGTTCGAGAGGGAGAATGGGGAGAGGAAATCGCGGGCCAGGACAACATCTGCTTGTTTCCGGGAGAGGTACCTGATGGTATTCGAGCTGGCAAACTATGCCAGTTTCGGCAACGACCCCGCAAGAATATTCGTGTACCCTCTTGCAATACAATGTCATATCGTTGTGCGGGAAGTGCATGACAGCGGGTCCCGTATGGATGAAAAACTTCGATTCGTTTCGGCACCGTCTCAGGACTCTCGGTAGCAGTCGGGTACCCCCTGTCGGCCCGATCGATTCGCTCGGCAAGTGTTCCGATGGCTGGTTACTGACTGGCGATGCTGCCTGCAACAAACCGCGTGGTCTCCGTATTTGCCTCCGCGACAAGCAGCCGCCGATCCACACCCAGGATGCGAAGGACGGCGTGTTACGCAAGGCAGCACTGGCCTGTGAAGCCGACGACGACAACGAAGATCCCGAAGAAGAGGAAGAAGGAGAAGAATGTGAAGAAGCGGAAGAAGGCAGAAAGCTGCTGATCATAAAGTTTCGTCGCCGACCCCACCCTCCCCTCCCCCGCCACCCCCCTGCACTGCAGCATATTTTATTGGTAATTTTGGGCCAATTTTGACCATTTTCCCCTTGTGCCCAACATGATTCAAGCTTCGACTTCTTTCTCGACTCGGGGTATGGTTGAACCCTTTTGACTCATACTTTCCACAACGGCCGGAGAGAGTCCGGAATATGCGAATTGTCCCCCCTGCTTGGCCACTCAACATGTTCCCCCCGGTTAAAATGGGTGAAAATGACCTGGTCATGACCAGGTCATACCTGGTCAATGACCAGGTATGACCTGGTCAAGATTTGACCAGGTTTTGACCTGGTCAGGGTCTGACCAGGCCACCGTGGAGTGAACGCCCCCCCCCCCCCCCCCGCCCTCACACCCTCCAGAGGGGTTCTCTTGGATTTTTCTGTCTGATTTCGACCCACTGGCGTGACTGCTGCATCGACTTCTGCCCCTCACACTTCTACGTGCAACGCTTCTCCGTGGGAGCCGTTAATCCACCCCTTCCTTCCTTCCCCCCTCCTCCACACAGCTGCACAGCTGGGTGTTTGAGGAGAGGGGTTAGGGAAGGCGAGGGGTTTGGGGCGGTGTGCACCCACTACGGCAGCGTTACCTGCGAAAAGTGATGATCTGGGGCGAATCTTGCCTTGCCTGTCAATTGCCTCACCCTCCCCACCTCTGCCCCTTCCCAACAGCCCGTGTGGCAGTGATTGGTATCCTGCAACTGGCAGGGTTCAACAATTTGTCTTTTTTGACTTGAGATCAAACTGCAAACGAGAATATGGTCTCAAAGCGAAGGCCTTCCCTCACCGGCTGACGAGCCGTGACTGGTAGGCAGCAAGAGCCCCCCAACTGTTCCAAACCCTCCAATGGGGCCGTCGCTCGGAAGTGCAGAAAAGTGGGTCGCCTCTCAACAGAGGGGGCAGGCTGACAAACAGTTTGACACACCTAGCGAAGGGCCTCCCCAATAGAGGAGATGTTGCATTTACGGCGGATCTCGCGGAGCGAGGGGTCCCAGTGAGGGGGGGGGGGGTAGGGCGGGTCGAAAGCCTGTCCCAAAATGGGGTTTTTCGACATAGCAGCCGCGGCCCTCTATTTGACCTTCTGACCCCCCAGAACCCACCATACCCCGGTTTTTGGGCCCTAGGAGTCCGATTTTCGGGCTCCCGAGCCCCGGAAAGTCGATTTTTGATGATGTCAAAATTTTGTTCCCTATACTGCACCTCAGGGTCACGCACGGGTTCGCCAGTCCACTATCAGCCCATGTGCAGGCCCACTTTCTCGACCTCCTCCACCCCTTCCTCCCCTGCGTCCTCAAGACCCTCCATAGGTGCCAATCCTGCATCTTTCGACCCTCTTCCCACTCCAGCGTCGCACCAAACTGTTGAATGCGGGCAGCCACCATCTCCTTCTCTGTATACACTGCCAGATCATGCAAAGATGCATACTGATGCAGAGTGGGAACCGTCATCAACTTGCACAGTGTGCGGTGCTTGGCTGCAAGGGACAGGCGGCACAACTGGCCACTGCTCCGACACTGAGATGCTGGTCTGGCCAACGAACTCTTTGTAAGTTGAAAGGTCTCCTCTGTCGGGAGGGGGGTTTGCGAACCAACCCTCACGACTTGCTCATGGCTTGCTGAGCAGGGCGTGCAATGACTTTCTGATTATTCAGGACGTGCATTCGAAGCCCGCGCACTTCTTCTGTGAAATGGTTGTTGCGAGAGTTGCACTGTGTGATTCCTTGATCCCCTTCCTCGCCTCAGCGTACGGAGGACGCTTGAATGTCCCGAGCATATCCTTCGCAGCGTCTTTAGCCAGTTCCACGCACTCGTCATTTACATAAGGCGCGTGCAGCATAAATACCCGGACACTGTTCTGAGACCAGGTCCCACAGGACCCTGGTCTTGAGCGCCAGAAGAGAACCTTGATGATAAGCTCGGGCTCTGCGTTGCAGCTGGGTACTCGCTGCGCTCTTCCACCTCCCTTGACTGTCTGCATCCACAGGAGAAATGCTTCGCAGATAACGGCAGCAGTGGCAAGTGTTTAGTCGGGACAGTTTACCTGCCTTGCATTCTAAGAGAGCATTCTCATGAGGGCATCAACACTAATGCATCACTGTCGGCTATGATGACATCCTCCCTGTTCCTGGCAGCTCCGAGTTCAATAGCAGGCCACCCAACGACTGTGTCAGATGGCAGTATTCGATGGCATCTTCTCACTGTCCGAATCGTTGGGATACGACGTTGTTTGTGGCGCGGATGAGCGGTTGCATCAGAAAATCACAGCCGCAGGATGGTGTGCGCTCGGACGTCCCAGGATGAGAGTGTTTTACTATCTGCCCGTGGCAGGCGTCCGTGCCATGACCCGGAGGTGCAGTATAGGGAACGGAAAAATTGACATCATCAAAAATCGACTTTCCGGGGCTCGGGAGCCCGAAAATCGGACTCCTAGGGCCCAAAAACCGGGGTATGGTGGGTTCTGGGGGGTCAGAAGGTCAAATAGAGGGCCGCGGCTGCTATGTCGAAAAACACCATTTTGGGACAAAAAAACGGGGCTTTCGACCCCCCCTACCCCCCCCCCCCCCCCTCGCCCCACTTGTCAAGAAGCAAGCAAGGCCTTTTTTTGTGCCCCCCCCCCTCTCTCTCTCTCTTGAGTGCATCGCGTTTTTTTGAGCACATTTATGATGCGTAAAAGTGTAGGAGTGCTTCCGACGACCCTGTTCCTTTTCTGTGTGTCTAGCTATCTCGTGTTCACATGTGCTCCACACCCACATCAAAGCAGCAGGCTCTAGGGTGGTGGAAGCGTCAACGCATCATTAAGGAAGAAGGAAGCACGGTTGCTACGCTTTTCAGCACACTTCGATGTGGGGGGAAAGTGTCACGTGCTTGTTCGTGCCCTTGTGCTCCTCACTCACGACACCAGCATCAGCAGGAGTGTGAGTGTGGAAGCGTCAACGCAAAAGTGTCACTTCAACTCTGCCGCTCTTTCTCTACTGTTGATACTTCGTTTGATGCGTTGACGCTTCCACACACACTTACAAACCCACTTGCCTGATGAAGGGGGTGGTGTGTAGAGCACGTTTGGCAGAGCTGAATGACACTTTCCGCGCGAAAGTCGTGTGCGTAAAAAAAGAAATCAAAGCAAAAAGTGCCGAACAAAGCGCAGTGACACTTTTTTGCCCTCATTTTCTGCCCTCGGCGAGTTATTGCAGTCCACGCCTTCCCGGCACCTCACCCCTGCTACACCCTCATCCACCCTCCTACTCCGCAGGGGCGCCACCGCCACCGGCGGTAGCAATGGCTGTCTTTGGATGCATACAACCTGGGCGACCTCCATGCTACAGCTTCCAGCAGGTCCATGAGACGCGTTGGCTGCTGCCTTTGGGAACGCTGTCATCCGATCAGCTCGTTGTCTTCCTGACGGGGGCGCAGCCTTGCCCTGAGGGCAACGGTGTGGGTGTCTACCTCTCCCGCAGCAACGCGGAATCGTTTGAATACATCGGGCTTCTCGCGAACGACTGCCCGACGGGGATCTTCAAGGTGCCAGTTTCCTTCCGCGAGATTGCGGTGAGCGTCCCGCTCACTTTGGGCCTCACGCTCGAGCCGTTGTCTTCTCTGGTGAACGTCGAGGGGAGTGGTGTCACCGCGCAGCAGGTCCAGCAGAGGAGCAGCACCTACGTCGCGCTCGCCAGGAAGCTCGCCTCAGACCTCTCGGAGTTCATGGCGTCATTCCTGAAGCGGGATGCGATGAGCGGGGTCGAGTACCTCGCAGAGCCTTCGCAGTGTGTGAACAGATGGCTCGAAAAGGTTGTGGTTCGCCTGCAGCGGGACCCCGATTGGTGGTCGAGGTGACGCAAAACACTGGCGCAGGGGGGGGGGGGGGGGGCGGTGGGGGGGTGCATGTGGGAAGGGAAGGGGGCGGGACAACAGGGCGGGGGCTCAAGAGCAGGGAGCACACCGCGCTGGGCCTTGCTTCGTGTTGCTGGTGGTGGGGGGGGAGGCGGGGTGGCGGTTGATCGTTCTATACAATATTACCCCCAACAGCTCGGCCCTGTGGTGTGTGTCCCTCCCATTGATTATCGTCTCTCTTGGAGCTCCGTACCTCCTGCGTTACGTAGATAGGCCTCTTCGCGCATTGCATCTGGCGTGATTTTCCTCTGCTTCTTCCGAATGGCCTGTGTGAGCATTGTGTGTGGCATCAGCCGACAGGGTCTCGTGGAAGCGAGCCCTTCGTCCCCAGGTGTGGCGTAGAGTGAGCCACGTGAGGGGGGCAGGGGGTGTGGGAGGGCGTGTGTGAGCAAGCCCCGGTGACTCTCCCCGGAATGTCGTATTTTTCTTGGCTCATGCATGAAGCGTATGTGCTTTCGGTGACCCTGCTTTCCCTTTCTGTGTCTAGCTATCCCGTGTTCACATTCTGATCCACAGCGTTTGCAAAGGCTCTAGGGTGTGTTGGAAGCGTCAACGCATCAAAACCTAAGGAAGAAGGAAGCACGGTTGCTACGCTTTTGCTGCTGTTGCTGCATGGAAGCCCCTGAGTTATTCAGAATGCAAAGCGCTATTAGTGGGGCCGCACACAAGCCTTCCAATGGGGACTCAGTCTCTCTCTCTCTCTCCCCCTGTACCCCGCAGTACCCCTCGCGGAGTTATTCAGTTCTGAAGGCATCTGATGCCTATCTTTGTGTCTCCAGAGCAGCATACAAGCATCCTGCCGCACGGCTGTGGCGTGACTTGCACCCTTACGCCACGTGTCACTCGTGAGTAGAGGTGTCCCCAAGCAATGCACCAATGATCGGGTCAGACGCGCTTTTCCCCATCCGCTGCAGTGCTGCCCATAAGAAGATTGCTTGTTCACAGCTAAAGTCGGGTGGTGACCGACTGGCGGACGGCGCGCGCAGTTGTATTTTTAGACGGCAACATACTGCATATTCATGGCAACGCCAACTCTCGCACGGGTATTCCGCCCGTGACTTCGCCACACAGCACCACCAGATACACAGGGCAAGACCAAGCTCGTCTGTTGAATCAATGGAGGTGTTCCTGAAGGGCAATCTGTGTGGGGAGCAGCATGCGGTGCACATCGGGGAGGGCGACACCCCGGTTCATCTCAAGGCAAACGCACTCGACGTGGTGTTCGGGTCCCCTGCTGACGCGCTCCCCGAAGATGTGGAGCTCTCGGTGGATGGGGAGGTGCTCGACGACAGCACGCCTCTGTGCGGTGCCGCAGGTGTGTCGCAGGGGTGCTGCATCGACGTGGCGCTCTCGGGTGCTCGCTTCGTTGAGGTGTTGGAGGAGCAAAGGCGCGACAAGCCGGATGGGTCTGCCGTTGACATCAACACCATACCTGCCTGGGCACGGGGTCTGCGTGATGTGGCGCTTGCGGTGGTGCAGTGTGACGGCAATGCGTTGCAGCACCTCGATGAGTCGTTCCGCAGTGACAGACACATCGTCACCGCAGCGGTGCGCAGTCACGGTGACGCATTTCAATACGCCTCCGAAGACCTGCGTGCAGATGAGGACGTGGTGCTGTCGGTGGCATTGATATCCTCGAGAAGATAGCCGTCCCCAACCCCCCGCCCCCTCCCACACGCCCCGCCTCCCAACCAGCCCACGCCCCCAACCACACATGTGATCGCGTAGGCACCGTGCGACGTATGAGGCACTCACCCCACCCACCACATTTCTAAAAAAATCTCCATTGTGTTCTGCTGCCGTGGGGTAAAAACATTGGTGGGGTAATAACCCACCTTAGCTCTGAGAAATCCTGAAATCCACCTTAGTTTTTACCCCACCAACATTTTTACCCCACCAATGTTTGTTGGACAACTGTATCTGGTGTAGTGACTACAAAAAGGACTAACATTGCGAGAAGGTGATGGGTGACTTGCTTTTCCATTCACTCTCGACGATCAAACCCCCCCCCCCCCCATCCCAGAGTGAAAGGAGAACATCCTTGTGCTTCCGTCTGCTTCTATTTCAGTACCACCCTCCCCCAATGCAAGAGTCAGCCGACTTGTGTTTCTGATGGTTCGGCGAAGCCGACTGGGAGACTTTCTGTCCCCTGCTGGGTATTACGACCCACTCACATCACGTCACATGAGGACTGGGGTCTGCGTTCAAACAAAACAACTTTCTGCAGTTGTTTTGTTGTCGTGTTCTGCTACCTGTCACGACACCACACTGCACACACACGTCACACACCGCACACACCCCACACACCAGAAGGCTTTGCAGTTTTTCCCCGCGGGCAACGGGAAGCAAAATCAGAGATATGGAAGTGTCTGTTCGTCATGCCGAGACCGAGGACAGCTGTGTCGTCGGAGTTCCGGAAGGCGGGACCGTGGGCGGGCTGAAGGCGGATGCGCTGGAGGAGATGTTTCCAGGTTCTATCGACGCATCCCGCGAGGCTGCATGCGTGGCAGCACACATCGAAGGGTGTGAGGAGGAGCTGGACGATGAAGCGCGCGTTGCCGACACGGGTCTGGAGGACGGGGGTGCTGTCAAGCTCGTCCCACGCTGGCCCACAGTCAAGGCCCCCGCAGTCTACTCAGCTGTGCATGGCAACTCGATACGCCGCATCACACTGTCGAGGTGTGGGAAGCTGTGTGCAGTGGGTTACGTCAAGGGACACATCACTGTGTTTGACACCGTCACCGCTGATGTGGTGGCGGACTTAACACACGGCGGCAAGACGAGTACTCGCACTGAGTTTTCTGTCTGTGGTGCGTGGTTGGCAACGTGCTCTCTTGACGGCACCATCTGCGTGTGGCTGACAGCAACATGGAAGGAGGTGTGCATGCTGAACCACAACAACAACAGTGTGTTCAGTGCAGCGTGGACACACTGCGGACGTCTGGTTTCCGGAGACGAGAAAGGCAAAGTGCTTGTGTGGGACTTGAAGGGCACACCGAGCGCCACAGTGCTGGAGGGTCACAGCAATTCTGTTATCGGCATTGCTGTTTCGGACACGAAGATCTTCAGCGGGTCATGGGACAAGACCATCCGTGTGTGGGACATCAACACCCTCACACACACACACACCCTGGATGGCCACACTGATTGGGTGACAGGCATCACCCTGACTCAGGACGAGCAGCACCTGGTGTCGTGCTCTACCGACAAGTCCCTCAAGGTGTGGTGCACAACCTCCCTCAGCTGCCTGCGTACTGTCCAACCGGAAGGCAATCCCGCCTCACTTGCTGTGTCACAGCCAGGTGATGTTGTTGTAGTGAAAGTGGTGATTCCTGACAGGGGCACCGCACTGTACCGCCTCATCACAGGTGAGTGCCTCGGGAAGATGGACTCATGCGAAAAGTGTGTTGTACTCAGCCCCTGCGGGAGGTGGCTCTTCACAGCAGGGAGCAACACTTCAGTGTGTGCCGTGTCTTCCCTGTCCAGTGCAGTGTCTCGGAACCCTGTTCCCCCCTCTGGATTGCCTTTTCTGTAAGCCCCCACCCCGTGTGTCGAGAAAATACTGCAAGTCACGCTGGGTCGGAAGAGCAGATGTTTCCCGCAAAAGCTCCCGGGGAGCAGCGGGTACGCATGATGTGGATATGCAAGCGCTGTGTGGTTTGTTCTGTGTGTGTGTGTGTGTGTGTGTCCCACGCCCTCTATTCTCAAACCTCGGGAAGCTCTCCGCCTCTGCACCTGGGTGAAGGTGGAGGAGGAGCACGACTCCTTCACAGGCATCAACTCCGGTGGGAGGATGGCATCCTAACCGAGGAAAGTAGCGTAGGCGAGGTGTCAGAGTTCGTCAGCTCACGCTGGGGACACAGCAGCAACATCAACCCCCTGAACTAAAAGACCCCCGCAAGCAGGCGGGGACACCCCCTGGTGACCCCCATGCGGGAGTCCTCACCCGCAGCTAACCCTCACCTGCATCATCATCGTCACCATCGTCTGCAACCTCGATGTCGGGTCCGCCTGCTCAGGACATCCTCATCAACGACGCCAGCTCGACCGACTCAGACAAGCCCATGCCACCTGGACCACCCTCCGACGTATCGTATATCGTGTCCTCTGCAACACCGGCAAACGGGGGACGAACCGCTCCAGTTGGCGTGTGTGTGCACCGCGACCTCCTTGAAAAGGAAAGCATGGACGCTCCGCCTGCAGTGCACCCCCTGGATGGCTGCCACCTCAGCGGGCGGGACCCCCCCTACACCTGCGACTGTGCACGCATCCCGGGCACAGTCCCTAGATCCTCATGGAAATGAGGTACCTTTTTGGTGTTGCACTCAGCCTCTGCGGGAGGTGGGTCTTTGCGCCAACAAATAAACCTGTGACTGTGCGCGCTGTTCCGTCACCCCGAGTGTCGTAACCTGTTCCCTGCCTTGCGTGCGTGCCTGTTATTCCACCGTCTCGCAGTCTCGCCTCCGCAGCACAGCACCCCCTAACCCCTTACTCTGTTTCGAGGCAGCCTGCGGTGCATCTGAGATGAGAAGAAGGCAAATGATATTGACGCAGTGCTCTCATGGATCTCTCTCTGCAGACCGCCCCCCACCCCCTCTCCCCCCTTGCAAGGCGCATCTTAGACTGGGTGGAACAACTGCGTCTCCGGCGGTTGTCTGATTCCACACCAGTGCCAGTACGATTTTTTGAGCACATTTATGATGCGTTAAAGTGTAGGAGTGCTTCCGACGCCTGTTCCTTTTCTGTGTGCTATCTCGTGTTCATATGTGCTCCACACCGACATCAAAACAGCAGGCTCTAGGGTGGTGGAAGCGTCAACGCATCATTAAGGGAGAAGGATTCACGGTTGCTACGCTTTTGTGACAAACGCACCGTGCTCACGGAAACCATACAGATCAGAAAGGTTGCAGTGGGAGCAATGTTTTGTTCACCTACACTCCACGCCCCAACGTGACAGGTGGCCAGAAGTTTGCACACAAACCAAACTGTCATGGATGTGACTGTTCGTCATGCCGAGACCGGTGACAGCTGTGTCGTCGGAGTTCCGGAAAGCTGGACCGTGGTCAGGCTGAAGGCGGATGCGCTGGGGGAGATGTTCCCGGGTTCCATCAACAACGCATCCCGTGAGGCTGAAAGCGTGGCAGCACACATCGAAGGGTGTGAGGAGGAGCTGGACGATGAAGAGCGCGTTGCCGACACGGGTCTGGAGGACGGGGGTGCTGTCAAGCTCGTCCCACGCTGGCCCAAAGTCAAGGCACCCGCAGTCTACTCATCGACGCATAACGAGAACATCAGGTGCATCACACTGTCGAGGTGTGGGAGGCTGTGTGCTGTGGGTTACGACAAGGGACACATCATTGTGTTTGACACCGTCACCGCTGATGTGGTGGCGGACTTAACATACGGCAACGAGGAGATTCCTCGCACCACGTTCTCAGTCTGTGGGACGTGGCTGGCAACGTGCTCTGAGGACCACACTATCTGCGTCTGGCTGATATCAACCTGGCAGAAGGTCTGCGTGCTGCACCACAACACCAGTATGGTGTTCAGTGCAGCGTGGACACACTGCGGACGTCTGGTGTCCGGAGACTACGATGGCAAACTGCGTGTGTGGGACTTGAAGGGCACACCGAGCGCCACAGTGCTGGAGGGTCACAGTGATGCTGTTATCGGCATTGCTGTGTCAGGCACGAGGATCTTCAGCGGGTCATGTGACAAGACCATCCGTGTGTGGGACATCAGCACCCTCACACACACACACACCCTGGATGGCCACACTGATGCTGTGACCCGCATCGCCCTGACTCAAGGCGAGCATCACCTGGTGTCGTGCTCTGAGGACAAGTCCCTCAAGGTGTGGTGCACAACCACCCTCAGCTGCCTGCGTACTGTGCAGCAAGACGATGCCTTTTTCTCCCTTGCTGTGTCACAGCCAGGTGATGTTATTGCACTAGAATCATTTCCCGGCACCCCACTGTACCGCCTCAGCACAGGTGAGTGTCTCGGGAGGGTTGCCTCAGGAGGTGAGGGTGTTGCACTGAGCCCCTGCGGGAGGTGGCTCTTCACGCCAACAAAGACCCACAAATCTGTCTCTGTGTGTGCCGTGTCTTCCGTTTTACCCTGAGTGCAGCGTCTCCTGACCCTGTCACCTGCCTTGTGTGAGATGCCGTTCTCCCACCAACCGTTGCTTTCTTGCCTCGCAACACATGTCGCCGCACGTCCCACGCTGGCCCCACAGTCAAGGCTCCTGCTCTACTCTTCGACACCCCCCCCACCCACGCAGCTTTGAACGTGAGAGCCCACGAGAACAGCATTTGTCTTTGAAGTTACCCACCACTCCCCACCCCCCCCCCCCCCTCACCTAAACAGGCCTCCCCCCATCCCCCCCTTCAGTCGGGGCTCCCCCCACCCCCCCCCCCCACCCCCCGCTTCCCTGCTCCGGAGGTCAACTCTCTTCTGTTTCCGTGTTTCCTTCCTTTAGTCGCCTCCCCTACCCCACTCCACCTCCCTCGCCACCCCACCATACATGCATCACCCTCACCGCCACCTCGATGTTCTCGATGTAGCCCAGCTGAAGCGACTTTCCAGAGCCGACCCGACCCGGTGCGACAAGGGTGTCCAATCGGGAGGAGGGGGTGTGGGGGGGGAGCCCAGCGGGAGCAGCGCCGACCCATCACCCACGCCTGCCCCCGCAGCAGGGCGGTTTGGGCTCCACCACCACAGCCACAGCCACCACCACGACCTTCTCAACAACCCAGTTGTCAACATAAACCCCGCGCAGATTCACAGATGGCAGCCTGGAGGAGGTGCGGTAGCAGGTGTGGGAGGCAGCTCTTTCCACCCCCAACAGAGGTCCAACGCGGAGGCCCAAGCGGGGGTGGGGGTGGGGGTGGGGGCGGCGGCCGGGGGGGCTTCGCCCCCCCCGCCCCCCCCACCCCCCGACGACCCGCGCCACGCCGTCGGGGAGCTGATCGCGGTGGCGCGCGCCCTGCCCCCCGCCGCTGCATCCTCACCCTCCGCAGGCCTCCCCCCACGCCTGGGCCTGGCGGTGGTCCCCCTCGCCCCGGAGGTGATGAGCCTGCCGCCGGCAGTCCCCCCGCCGGGGCGGGGGCCCGGGGGGTGCGCTGCTGCGCCGGAGGGCTTGGAGGGGGGGGACGAGGAAACCTGGGCCACCACCGCCTCCGCCGCCGCCTCAACCCACACCTGCCCCCCCTCGGGGGTGGCGGGGTTTTACGGGGGGGGTGGGGGTGGGGGGGGCGTGCACCGCACGCACACACCCCTCACCTCCCGATCCCCTGTCGCGGTGGTGCGGGTGTTGCCCAGAGAGAGAGGTGGAGGCGGAGGTGGGGGTGGGGGTGGGGGTGTCAGCAGCAGCGTCATCATGTCCCCCGAGGAGCGAACCGAGGGAATCCTCGACGCGATCGAGGCGAGGGAGCGGATCCGCTTCGAGAGGGAGGCTTTGGACGGCGCGATGCGCGAGACCCACCGCACGGCGCAGGCCCTCCACTTCGGAGCAGGCGCCCCGCCACCGCCCCACCCCGCCCTCCGCCGCCACCACCACCCGCGCCCCACCCCCACCCCACGCAGCGTAGTGTTCGGCGGAGGAACCGGAAGCTTCAGCCCCGGGGAACCACTCCCAGGCGCCTCCTCCCACCTGCAACACCACCAGGCGCTGCTCCGCAGCGCCAGCGGCGGCGGCGGCGGCTGCGCCGCCGCCACCGCGGCCCTCTCTGCGGCGGGTGGGGCGAGGGTCACCCCCGTGAGGCCTCGCAGTCCCTCACCCGAGGGTGTGCCCTGTGAAGGGGCAGCAGGGGTGGCGGGGATGGGGCAGGGGATGTGTGTCTCAACCCCCCCTCCGCCGCCCACCGCGCCGGAGTCGCTGTGGCATGCGGTGATGGGGGCGCACACCCCGCGTCGGGTTGGCGGTGTGGGTGTGGGTGGGGTGGCCCTCTCCCCCACCTCCGCCTCCGCCCCCTTCGGGGCTGTCGGGGAGATGCCGTTTGGCGCTGTGGCCCATATCCCAACCCCGGCGGGTGTGGTGGGGGTCGGGGGTGTGGCGGAGCTGGGGCCCCTGCACACCACGGCTCTGGTGAAGGGGTGTCCCGGGGAGGCGCTCGGGTTGGATTTCCTGCAGGAGATGCCGCTGGTGTTGGGTGCGGTGAAGAAGGGGTCCGCCGCGGAGAAGTCGAGTGTCGGTGTGTATGAGGGCTGGGTGCTCGCCACGGCGAACGGGCGGCGCGTCGCGACGGTTGCGGAGCTCCGGGGGGCTTCCGAGGGGGAGGTGCGGGTGGAGCTGGGGTTCGCCGAACCGGCGTCGCCGCCACCCCACACCGCCCTGCCCCACGCACCCCCGCAGCAGCAGGGCCTCACGGCATCCCAGACACAGCTGCTTTCGGAGGCGGAGGCGTCGCAAAGAGCTCGCCTCGGAGATGCCGAAGCCGCAGCATTCACAGGCATCGCCGCGAAGTGCGTCGCGGAGGTGCGTGGGATCGACATCAGGGTTGCGCCGCATGCAGGGGTGGTGGCGACGCAGTCGCATCAGACAACGGCGTCTCGCTCATCAGCCCCTCCCCCGGGGGTGCTGGGGATGTCGCAGCATATGCGGCGCAGCGGCGGTGGCGGTGGCGATGGGCTCCACTCTGCGACACCCCAATCCTCAGCTCCGGGAGTGACGCAGCATCTGCGCCGCGGGAGCGGTGGCGATGGCGGTGGCGGTGAGCTCCACTCTGCGACCCCTCACTCCTCAGCCACTCCGGGCATGCTGCAGCCTCCGCATGGGCTCCACTCTGCGACACCCCAATCCTCAGCTCCAGGCGTGATGCAGCATCTGCGTCGCGGGAGCGGTGGCGATGGGCACCCCTCTACGACGCCCCACACCTCGTCTTCTCGGGGCATGGCGCAGCACATGGTGCACCACATGCAACGCGGTGGCGAGGGCGACGGCGACGGCGACGGCGATGGGCTCCACTCTACAACACCCCAATCCTCAGCCCCTCCGGGCGTGACGCAGCATCTGCGCCGCGGGAGCGGCGGCAGCGACCTCCACTCTGCGACCCCTCGCTCCTCAGCCCCTCCGGGCCTGCTGCAGCATATGCACGGGCACCCCTCTGCGACACCTCACGCCTCGTCTTCTCGGGGCCTGGCGCAGCACATGGCGCACCACATGCAGCGCAGCAGCGAAGGGCTCCACCACAGCGAGGGAGACGCCGACTCGGATGCCCTCGATGGCGTGGAGTCGGGCAACGCAGAAGCGGCGTTGGATGGAAACAGCCAGCACGACGGATGGGGTGTGCAGCCCCAAGGGGCTGCCGCTGCGACCTCCTCCTCCAGCCGCAGCGGAGTGGAGTCCGGGCGGGGTCTGGCGTTGTGGGAGGGCGGTGGTGGTGGTGGTGGTGGTGGTGGCAGTGTTGCTGTTCCGCCATCCGAGGCTGCTTCTCTCCATTCCGCAGGCGGCGTTGAAACGCATGCGGGGGAGAGTGGTGAAGGGGGTGCGGCTGGCGCAAGATGGCTGCGTGTCACCGACGGGGATGAGGTCCGGTGGATGCGGCAGGGCGAAGGTGCTGTGTGAGGGGGGGGGGGGGGGTTGGGGAGGGGTGGGGGTGGAGGCATGCAACTCACGATTTTCTCACCGCGCGATATGATGTATCATATGCTGTATCCCTTTTGCCGTTCCCCCCCCCCCCCCACCCCACCCCACCCACCCCCCCACCCCATCCCATCCCCTCGGAGCCACCTTCCTCCTGCCCCGCCCCCTGTAGCAGCACTAGGTATCGGGCACACATGGCAGGTGGAGGGGGAGGGGCGGTGGTGTCGATTCTGTGACTTTTTCTGTGTAGCCTCAGGTGAAGGGGGTGGGGGTGGGGGGGGATGGAACACGCGGAAAAGAAAGCGGGGTTGCGGCACGCCGCGACATTCTCACCTCATATCACAAGGTCGAGGTGTGTGCGTTTTCACCCACCAACACAAGGCCCAGCACAACTTCCCCTCTGCCGTTCCCTCTCCTTCTACTCCCGCCCTCCCCACTACCCCCCCCCCCCACCCCATTCATTGTTGGCATGGCTTGCCCCCGATAGCTGTTGCGTGTGACGAGGGGGGGGGGGGGTTAGGTGGGGGGAGGGTGTGTATTTCATTTCAGCGGTTGTACTCAAAACGGAAAGCAAACAGCCATAAGGCGTTTTAGATTAAACCTTGTATGTCATGGCGTGTTGATGCGTGTGTAGAGGAGGCTGTGGCATAGGGATCTCTCTGACAAGGCTGGTGTGTGCCAACACCACTCGCCTTGTCTAAGGTGCTCAGCCCGTGCTTCGCTGTGTGAGCACAACTCTCAAAGAAATCGATCCGGCTCACGGAAATGTATTGTGCCGTGCAACCGTGATTCTGATATGCCAGAGGGGATGGGGGGTGCTGGCCCCTGCCCCCCTGCCAAGCCCCGCCAAGGCAATCTCTTCTCCGAGGGGGGTGAGATTGTATTGTTGTTGTGGCAAAAAAAAGGGTGGGAATCGTTTCCCTCAACACCCTAGCCCCTGTGTCGAGGGGCTGTGTTGGTTGCATAAAATAAGAGAATACAGCGCCCTCCGCGCGCGTCTTGTGTGTTGTTGATGAAGAAAATCATTTTGAAAAACGCAACCAGCAGGGCAGACGCGCCATCACGAAGCAGAAGACGAGCAACATGGCCCTGAAGAGGCCTCCTTCCACCTTTCCCCACCCCACGCACCCCGCCCACCCGCCCCATCCCCTGCCTGTCGCTTTTGCTCTTGCTACCGCTCGCATCCCGCGCGGGCTGCCCGCACCCCACCCCCACACACCAACCTGACAGCCTGGAGGCCGGGGCCGCGGGGGGGCCGAGGGGGACAGGCTTTGCTCATAGACACACCACCACCACCCCCAAGACCCAAGCCATGCCCTCCCATGCTGACCCCCAGGCCGGCCCCCGCCGCGCCACCGTGGTGTCGGACGCCTCCGAGCTGGAACGCCTCCAGAGACAGTCAGACATGTGGGAGGACAAGCAGGCGCACTACGCGGGTGCGGAGGGCACTGTGGAGCTGGAGTACCCCAACGGCGACATGGCGGTGAGCTTCCCCGATGGGCAGTGGCTGCGCCTTCAGAAGGGCGCGGTCACCTCCACCTCCGCTGGTGGGGAGGATCAGCCGGCGGGCAGCAGCCTCGCTGTGCTGGCAGCAGCTGGCGACGGGTCGCACACTTCCCTCCTCAGCACCGCAGCCGCCGCTGCCGACGCCGCCGCCGCCGCCGCCGACGCGCGCCCCACACCCACATCCCACCCCGCGGAGAACGTGCTGACAATGTGCCTTCCGCTACCCAACGCCGACGCCCCGCTGGGCATCACCTTCGCCCTCAACACCGGGGTCATCTCAGGGGTGGATGTCTCGAACACCGCGTCCGTCTTCTACCCCGTGAGGCTGGAGGTGCAGGTGGGGTTCACCATCCTCGACATAGATGGGGTGCGGATGCGGACCCCAGCGGATGTGCGGCAGGCCATAACGGTTGCGGCGAAGGTGCGCGGGCAGTGCACCGTGAAGATTCTCGATGGTGCCGAAACCTCAGCAGTGGCGGCGGCGGCGGCGGCAGCAGCAGCACCGTCGCACACCCCAGGCAGCCGCCCTGCGTTGGTCGGCAGGTCCTCCATCGGGAAGACGCTCGAGGAGGCGGAGGCGGCGCTGAGTTCTGCCCGGGCAAATCTGAAGTCGCTGCGCGACGCAGTGGAGGCGCAGGAGCAAGAGGTTGCCGGGATCGAGGAGATCGTCGCGATCAGGCGGAGAACGCAGAAGGCGATGGAGAAGACGCGGGACCTTGCGGCAGAGGAGCCTGCGGCAGACGGCAGGCTGCGCACCACGCCGCTGCAGGTTTTGGGGGAGGATGATGAAGGCGATGATGACGAGCCTGAGGATGGGGATGCAAGCAAGGCTGGGGGTGCTGAGGAGAAGGAGAAGGAGAAGAAGAAGAAGAAGAAGAAGGGAGGCAGGAGGGAGGTCGAGATTGTGAAGGATGTGGAGTCGAAGGCGGAGCTGCTGGAGGTGTATGAGAAGATGCACCACGCGAAGCGGCGCGACGGGGTGGACAAATCGCTCGCAGCGATGGGGAACCCGGAGCTCGAGGACCTCGAGTTCTGGGACCTGCGCGGGTCGCAGGACAACATCCAGTGCGGGGAAGACCAGATCCCCGTCGAGATTTTCTACTTCGGGGAGATGGAGGAGGCGGGCGACCCCAACACCTTCAAAGTGCACGTCATCGACAGGCTGAGGAGGGCAGGCGTTACAGGCGTGGTAGCACCCTATCCGATGAAGGAGGCAGGCTGCATGTACCCTCTGATTGGAATTCCGATGGTTCTGCCGTGGCGCGAAGCCCTGAAGCTCGGCAACGTCGTGTTCGAAGAGTTTGGGATTCCCCAGGGCAACCCCGATCAGCAGCACGGGGAAAAGGTAGAGGGCAACAAGGGCGGTGCTGGAGGCGATGGGGGGTGTGCATCTCAGTGAAGAGAGAACAGTCCGGGGGGTGTGGTTAGTGGTTTGTGGGGTGGGGGGAGGGGGGAGGGGGGAGGGGGGAGGGGGTGCCTTGGTCTGTGTCATAATAAGCAAAGGATTGCCGGGGGGGGGGGGGGGGGGGACAAAACCATATGGTGCCAGTTTATTTGTATCGTGAAAAACACATGCATGAATCGTAAAAAGTGTAGGAGTGCTTCCGGCGATCCTGTTCCTTTTCTGTGTGTCTAGCTATCTCGTGTTCACATGTTGAGCACATTTGTGATGCGTTAAAGTGTAGGAGTGCTTTCCGACGATCCTCTTCCTTTTCTGTGTGTCTGGCTATCTCGTGTTCACATTGTGCTCCACACCCATATCAAAACAGCAGGCTCTAGGGTGGCGGAAGCTCAACGCATCAAAGATGAAAGGCTTTTTTCATCCAAGAACGAAAACATGATGCTCAACGCTTTTTATGGTGGAGAGCCGTCTCTCAAGACGGCATGTTTTCGGGGCAAAGTCCGGCGATTCCCCCCCCCCCCCTGTGCAGTGAAGCCAGACACACGGTTTTGTTTGCACTTCTCACTCCCTCCCCCGCCGCCCCCCCCCCTAGGCATAGGGTGCGGGCGATTCGCCTATCGCCCTATATTCGCCCAACCGGGTTCGAGCCCCGATTATCGCGTATCGAATCGCCTTATCGCTCATTATCGCCCGATTATCGCCAAATTATCGCCCAGTATCGCCCGTTTTCTTTCACACTTTCTGAAGGGGTTTTCAGCTAGTGGTGAGTGGGTTACCGCTCTACTGACCCTGGGTCCCACAGGGCCCTGTGACCTCGTCAACAACTGGGCCAAGACCTAGGACTCTGCATCAGAAATCAGCTTCTGACCACTGACGTCATGCGGGTGGGTCATTTCCTCGGTCAAAACCCACGTGAGGAACTGGGCATTGTCCCAGATCCTGACCTCGCTCAGGACCTGTTCACTCGCCGTTACTAGGAGCACTCGTGAGCATGAAGCGGGTACACCTTAGTGGTGAAGGAGATGCGTGGTTCTAGTGTAGTCGGTCTGAATGGGAGGAGATGAACTCCGTACGTTTGAGATGACTCATTGCATAGCCCACAGGAAGCTTCACGGCTGATCTGAGACCTGGGGCGGTTCTGACCCTGGTCACAGAGTCATGACCCACTGAGAACACTGGAGCAGAGGGCTTGATCTAGGTCAGGAACCGGGTCTTCACTGAGGCAATGACCCACTCACCACCTCAGCAGTGATCTGACGTCCCTGGCCGGGCCATTTTGCCCCCAAAAATACGACGGAAACATTATCGCCCACTTATCGCCTTGACAGAATGGGCGATAATTTTTGCGATTTGGGCGATAACCGAATCGCCCGCACCCTATGCCTAGGGGGGGTCATATGTGCGAGTAAAATGGAAAATTTTGAGATGCCCCAATCGGACCCCCCAGCATGGTATCGAGGCGAAAAAGTCACCCATATCGCCCCAGAAACACCCCCCAGGGCATCCCACAGCCTGGACGACCCTCTCTGGGTCGCTCAGATGTGATCCGGAAAAATGTGCCCCTGAGTGGTACCTGGGCCCCATTCTGGGGTGGCTAGGACACGTACCGTCATATTTTTCCTGGTGAGAACACGCTTGCTGCATGCCTCTGTGATGGAGGGGACTGACTGGGAGGTGTGGATGGTGAAAGAGGGGTCAATCGCGCGATTCTCCGAACTCCTGAATAACGCCAGCCCTCCTCACCTGCTGTAATGGGCACTCCCTCCTGGTCACTGATTTGAGGCTCGTGAGAGGGTCTTTCATCGCTCGACCTTATTGCTGCAGCTGGAGAACCATGTGCCTTGCACGCAGCATCTTCGGCTGCCTGTATCCTCTTGGGAACACACATCCATCTCTTCCTATCTCAGGACGAGGGGGGCATTGTGATCAGACCCTGCTGATTGTGCTGGCACGGCACCATCGCTGCGGTAGAGGCGTTCAGTGGGCTACTGTAGCCCGGATCATACGAGAGTGGACCCCTTGACAAAATTGTTGGTCGCAGGCATCAGGGAAACATCATCGGGGACGTTTTTGAATGTGCTCTGATACACGCATGAGGAAGTATCGAGATGGTACTTGATTTTGTGGGTGGTGGCAGCCAGCGGCCGGGGCTGTGGCAGCCTTCAGGCAGGCTGCCAACAGAGTTACAGCAGAAGATGGCACCGACCGTAACAATCGGACTTCTCTGACAGTTCCTCTCCAATATGTGTAATCTGCGTTGATTTCACACCTGCCTACCCCCCTGGGGACACATCCATTGCAGGAATGTGTTGGTTGTGGTGGTGGCAAAAGTGCCCACAGGTACCACTCATGGGCACTTTTTTCACATCACGCAATAAAGGTGACAAATCATGGACAAATGTTAAAATTTTGCAGATGCAACGCATATGGGACCCTCTGGGGGTGTTGGAGTGTGAAACGGTACACAGAAGTTCGATTTTCGGCATTGTTGAAATTTTCCATTTTACTCGCTTTTTAAAGAGGCATATGACCCCCCCTAGCCCCCCCCCCCCCCCTCTCCCCCCTAACCACCAAGCCACTGACAGACAACTGCTACACACCCTCCCGTTGTACATTGATCTGCCTTGTACAACATATCTGGTGTAGTGACTACAAAAAGGACTAACATTGCGAGAAGGTGCTGGGAGATTTACTTTTCCATTCCCTCTCGACGATCAAACCCCCCCTCTCCCCCCTGTGCGGTTTGGTGCACAAGCCTGAAGGAAATAAGAGGGGGTTTGAAAGGGGGAAGTGGAAGGAGAGTGCATATCGTTGATGGCGACGCGCCTCCCTTGCCTCCCCCACCCCACCCCGCCCCGCACGGCATGATTTTCCATTCACTCTCGACGATCAAACCCCCCCCCCCGCCCCCTCCCACGCTGCTGCGTGGGGTATGTTTCTGCAAAAGAGAGGAGTTTGTATGCACACCGGGTGGCGCAGTTGCCTCCCTCCCAGGGGGGCTTCGCTCTGTGCCACTGTGTGTGTCCCGAAACTGTGTCACTTTTTTTTGCAGCCAGGTTTTTTTTGTGTCGAGCACACCCCGCAGCTCCCCCCCCCGCTGCTCTTGAGGATGTAGATCTTCACTGTGTGTGTGGCAGCACCAGAGTTCGCTCGGTGCGACGTACACTAAACTAAAAGGAAAAACGTGTGTGTGACACACAGCATGCGCATCCATCGGGGGCCTCGCTGCCAGCCACAGCTAGTCACAGCTCGTCAGTCATGTGAGGGGAAGTGGGCCGTGGCTCACTTCTTCTCACTCAGTCACACCTGGTGGTGAGGGCCCCCCTAAATAGGATGTGTTGTCACTGCTGCAACCTATAGTGTGAGGCAGCTCACCTTTCTTCACTTTGTAGTTTGCTGTGTTGGATTAGCGGACCCACATCGTACAGAACGCCCACGAAAGACGACGCACGAGAACTGATACGCTATCCAAGTCGTTAACTTTGTAGTGAAGGCCCCCCCGTTCAGATTCCACTCAACGGGGCCAAAGTGTGCCAGAGCTGCAACCTAAAGTGTGAGGCGGCTCACCAAAACTTGTAAGTTCTGCAGGAATTTACACATTCGTAAACCTTGATACCAAGACATAACTAAAGTGTGAGGCGGCTCACCTTTCGCTTTGTAGTGAAGGCCCCCCACCCCCGTTAGGAAGCATTGCACGGTGGACTCCCACCCCCTGGAGCGGGGGTCTGGGGCGGGGGTATGGACCCCCGATATCGGGAGTCTGCCCTGCTATTTTTGGTGCCCAGACGACCCCCGCTCGCGGGGGTCGGACCTCGCCAGACCCCCGATATTCCGATATTCCCAAAAGGGTCTACCCCGACGTGCGGGAGTCCACCGTGTGCTGTTGGCATGTGCGCAAAGCATACGCAAACCAATTGATGTGAATGAAGGGCATAAATGCAGCCAAAAAAAATATACGCGCTGCCCCAGCACTCCCTCCCGCTGTTCGGCACAGGCAGTGTTAGGGAGGGGGGCTAGTTGCTTGTCACGGACTCAGCTCACTCAGCTGTGAGGGATGGAGGGAGAGGGAGGTGGGTGTGCGGGGTGCGGGTATCTTCGTGACGGGGATATTCACACTTTTAGCATACGACATAGATGGCAGAAAATTAATTTTTGTAATTTTTAATTTTTGCTATGGAGGATCCTTGAAATCGGTAGTGGACAGTAGCGGACAGGGCGGACATTTCCTTGTGGAAAAAGTGCCCGAAAAAAAAAATTCGAAAAGGTCCCCCTTACAGAATTAGCCTTTTTTCAAAAAATCGGAAAATTTCGGACCGCAATTTGTACCCAAGAAAGTGCCGAATTTTCGGACTTGGTCCGATTTGAACGATTTCCGTGCCTCTTGCAACCCCCATGAGGGGCGGCTGCTGTTTCGGGTTCTTCCGGTGGTACATGCTGGGGTGTCAGGACAGGGAATCCTGCTCGCTGTACCCGGTGATCCCTGACGCAGCCAGGAAGTGGAGAGCCTTGGAACCCTGGTTGAGGCCTGTAACACCCGGCCTTCCTGCCACTTGTGGCATTGTGGAGTGGAGGTGGTTATGGAGAAGGTTCTCTCTCCGTCCGGTCGAGCACAACCGTCCTCTCCAGCCAGGGGTCATCTACTTTCCAAACAAGGGCCAGGAACATGCTCAAACAAACCAATTGATCAGAAAATCTGGCTTGCCGTGGAATCATTGAGCATTGGGGAGTGGTTTGCCCCCTTGCTGCGTATGACATGTCCATTTTTGACGATTTTTGGGCAGAATTTGGTGCGTGGGACCTTTCGATTTTCATGATTTTTTCGGAATTTCGTGGGGACCGGTACCCCATTTGAGAGCCAAAAATCTCATTTCCGAGGCCTGGGAATGGTCGCAGTGGCCTCAGATGTCCAAAAACGTTCAATTGACCTCTCCTCGAAAAAAAATTCGAAAGGTCCCCCCTACCAAGTCTGATCCTAAATCGGAGTAAGTATAAGAGATTCGGCCAAAATATATTTTTTTCCTTTATTTTTTTCCTTTTGGTTCTGAGCCAAGTAACATGCATGGACCAATAAAATTTCTGGAGAAAAAGAAATACCATGGCGTGAGCCACGGATTCGAACGTTTCAAATAAAGCCATTTTCGGGAGGAAAAAAAATGGGACCAAAAATGGGGGAAGTGGGGGCTGGGTGGGCCCGCCCCCACAGACCATGGCCTCCACCTGGCTTCCAGTGACTGCCTCCCGCGCGGCACTGGGTTCCTACCTGATGTCGGAGTGATCCACACCGAGTTCATCTTGGAAGGTACAGATGTTCACTACCGTGGCCTCCGGCGGCTGGGGGGCTCCGCCCCCCAGACCCCCCATGCAGACCAGCGGCGTGTGCTGGCTTGTCCTTATGCGACTGGGGTTCTTCGCTACCGTCAAGTTTTCGTCAAAGTTCGGCGATTTCCTCCAATACATACAGAGGAGGAAATGCACCAACACACTCGTCTGACTGCTTCTGCCCGCGCAACACTGGGTTCCGACCTGATGTCGGAGCGATCCACACCGAGTTCAGCTCGGAAGTTCACTACCGTGGCCTCCGGCGGCTGGGGGGCTCCGCCCCCCAGACCCCCCTGTGGCTTGTGCTTGTCCTTATGCGACTGGGGTTCTTCGCGACCGCCAGGTTTTCGTCAAAGTTCCGCGATTTCCTCGGATGCATACATCGGCTGTGACGGGCGCTGTGAAAACAAAATGACCCCACCACGATCCGCACCGAGCTCAAAAATGCAAATAAAGGCGGAAAAACGGGGGGGAACGGGGAAAAAAGGAGAAGGAAAAAAAGCCGGAGTAAATTTTCAGGATTTTGGCCGAAAAACCCCGGTGTAAGGATCATACATGCCCCCTACTGGCACCCCGGATTAGGACATGTCTCTGGGGGTGTCCGGGGGGCATTTTTGGCCCATTTTTGGCTGGGGAAAATGGGCCATTTTTCACGATTTTTTCGGTTTTTTGTCCGGACCGGCACCGCATTTGAGGGGCAAAAATCTGATTTCCGAGGCCCGGGAATGGTCGCAGTGGCTTCATTTGGCCAAAAACGTTCAATTTACCCTTCTCCAAAAAAAAATTCGAAAGGGTCCCCCTACAAATCGCCGGTCTTAGGAATTTTTTTTGGGCACCCAGATTTCAAAAATTTTCAAACTATTTTCTGGACCAAAAATCAAACTATTGAGGTCCTGGCCGGACATGTCCGGGGGGGGGGGGGGTCAAAATTGGATTTCCCGAATTTCCGGGTCCGGACATGTCCGCCCGGACATCCGGACACCAGAAAATGTCCGCCCGGACATGTCCGCCCTGTCCGGGGCGGACATTTCTGGATGTCCGGATGTCCGCCCGGACATGTCCGGGCGGGAAATTCGGGAAATGTCCGGGGGGGGGGGGGGGGGCAGGGATGACAAAATACAAAGCCTGTCTCAAAAAATACAAAAAATACAAAAAGTACATAAAATACACCAAAAAATACACTAGTGGGGGCCCAGTAGGGGACTCAGCACTCTCGGGTTCAGGTTACTCACAACGCGATTAGTTGAGGCGCATATCCGTCAGGTGGACCACCGGGTGGGGAGAGATCCGGTGTGAGGCACTTGGGTGCGACCAGGTGGGCAGTATGGTACCCGCCTCCTTCGCCCGCTCCACCACCTCAGTGGGTGCCTTCGTCTGGAGGCGTGTGCCAGACACTGCCTTTATAACATCATCACAGTGCTGGCACTTACGCGCCAGGTTGTTCTGCACTGCGGAGAAGTGCACTTGCGACCAGTGCGCCTTGCGCCCAGGCATGTTGTGTGTGAGGATGAGAACCCCTGCAGTGTGGGTGTGTGTGATTTGTGCTCGTGTGTGCCGCTCCATGCATACTCATGCATGGAGCGGCAACGGTATCGAGAACAATTTTAACGTTGAATACCATGACGTCGTCATACTATTCAACATACAGGCAACTGCCTCTGTGGAGTATCACTAGATGGACGATTCGACCCATGTAGTAACAGTAACATCGAAACCTTGATACCATCCCATCAAGCTTCATTTGATCGGTCTGGAGCGGCATCAAGGTTTCCATACTTCACGTAAAAAATGAAAAACCTTTAAAAATATCATGATAAACGTGACCGAAACCGGTACGACGCCACCATGCATGTATTTTTTGTATTTTTTGGCCCGCAAAAAATACAAAAAATACAAAAAATACACAAAAAATCCCCGCTCCTTTTTAGTGGGCTCTTAATTGGATAATTTGTATTAACCCGGGTTCCTATTTACATACATTGGGCGTTATTCCGTTACCAGTAACGGTAATAACGTTATTTTTGCGTTATTTTTTGACCCCAAAAAAGGCAGCATTTCCCGGTGAATCTGACCCGAAACTCGGGTCCCTACCCCCCCTAAAAGAATTTTCTTGGGTAAAATATCACTCCAGGGGGCCACTCCGTGATGTCAAAAAATTGGAAAACGTTTTCTCCTAAAATAACGCGTTATTTTTCCGTTATTTTCATGAAAACTTGCGTTATTCGGACAATTTTGCGGGCGGATGGTGTAGTTTTTGGTGGAGATGGCTCCAGAATACCCCCCTGGGACCATTTTTTGGATAATAACGCACGGACATGTCGAGTTTCGTGAAAAAATCATGTTTTTTGGCTTTTTCAAGACAAATACTGCAGAAACCCCTGCAACCTTGCAGCATCCAATGTTCCTGGAGTGAAATTTGGAGTGAAAATCACTCCAAAATCACTCAGTGTGGACGCAGAAGTGAATCCTTCAGGAATACACCCGCACACCTCACATTGGCGGTGTATAAACCACCTGATATTTTTACTCGTTACGAGCGACGAAGTAGCGCGAAGTAGCGACGTGCCCATTTTTTCCCGGTCCGTTCTAAAATAGTTACGTTCCAAAAGTCCGTTACTGGTGCTGTCAAAGACGCTTCGCACAATATACGCACGAACTACCCAAAGTACGCTCGGGCTACGCACGAAGTACGCAGGAACTACGCAATTTGAACTTTCTTGCACCCCCCAGTCATTATTTGCACGCACTCCAGGTCCCATATTTGCACCAGTGCAAATATGAGACCTGGAGTGCAACTATGAGGAATTTCCGAGTTCGTCGTGATGTGCAAAACATGACTGGGTTGTGCAAGAAACCATCATCTGCACCCCGTATCGGCCTCAATTGCACCCTCGTGCAGGTAAAAAAAGGCCTCGGGCCTCCGGCCCTCGGACCGTTTTTTAATTACGCACACGACCTTCGCGCGGAAAGTGTCATTCAGCCCTGCCAAACGTGCTCTACACACCACCCCCTTCATCAGGCAAGTGGGTTTGTAAGGGTGTGTGGAAGCGTCAACGCTCGGGTGCAGGAAATTTACATTTTGGTCGCAAATGGCGTTACACATGCACTATGCACAACGTGTGCACGATTTCGGCAGAACTACGCACAACCAACGCAATTTGGACCTTTCAACAACACCATTCACGGTACTTCGATTTTGGGTGGGAAAGATGGGGCAAGGAAGTGGCAAAAACTGCGAAGAAGGTCGAAAATTTTCACATTTTCATCAGAAACCATATTCAACGGATTCCGATTTTCGGGTGAAATCAAGCAGGTTGGCACAATGGCTCATGTTCACCCAAAAATGCACCTACCAAACCTCTTTTGCTTGATTTTTGGGACGGCATGGGTGATCCAGAGGCCAAAAATCACGATTTTTTCACCAATTCCTTCGACAACGGACAGTTCCAGACCACAAGGACCACATTTTGGGGTCAGAATTTTCTCGGTCAAAAAATTCGAAAAATCTGAAATCTCTCGGAATTTTGAGCATTTTTTGAGATTGGCATGCCCATTTTAGACCCTTTGCGTGGCTCTAAACCCAAAAATTTGCTCGAAAATGGCCTCAAATAGCCTAAAACAGCCCATTCTGGCCACCCCGAAAAAAAATTCGAAAAGGGTCCCCCTATAGAAGTTGCCCAAAAATACCGAAAATAACGCGGTATTACCGGTAATAACGGTAATAACGTTACCGATAACGTTATTACCGTTACTGATAACGGTATTACCATTACCGATAACGGTAATAACGGTAATAACGTTACCGATAACGTTATTACCGTTCCTGATAACGGTAATAACGGTATTACCGTTATCGATAACGGTATAACGCGGGAAAATAACGTTACCGATTTTCGGATAACGTTATTCGGCCGTTCTGGAACGTTATTAACGGTAAGTTATTTTACCGAAAAAATAACGGTATTACCGTTACTGGTAACGCAATAACGCCCGATGTATGTATTTAGTGAATATTTAATAATTTTTCGCACCGCAAATTTTGTCGAATAATTAATTATTTTTTGCGGCGGTCCCTCCGACGGTACGGTGTATTGGTCGTGCGAGAAGTGCATAAGACACACGGAGTTCCTAGGGTGACAGGTGTGGTGAGTAACAGCAACGCAACAGCAAACACATCAGCAACACACAAATTGAGGCAAGGAGGTGGGGGTGCTTCTCTCCGCTCTGATCAGTACATTCATCTTCCCCACCCACCCTTCTCTTCACTCTCGAACCGCACTGTGGTCTGCGGGTGCCTGCGGGCTCAATCATATCCTTTTTCCCCCCGCCCCCAGCCCCAGGTTGCAGATTCACACTTCGTCGAACTTCCTCTTTCGGACGATCCCCAACAGGGTCGGCTGGTTCTTCGGGGGGGGCTTTTCCTTAGTCGGGGGACGGCCCGGCCCGCGTTTCTTCGGAGTAGGCTTTGCGGCTGCTTTTTGGCCAATCTTTAGGGCTGGCTTTGAAGCGGGCTTTGCGGCCACAGCAATAGCCACAGCCGCCTGTTCTGCAGCAGCGGTCGCTTCCGAGGGGCCAGCAGGGGCCTGCGAGGCGGCCGCGGCAAGTTCTGCCTGTTCATCGAGGTCATCCCATCCCTTCTCCTCGTCGAGCAGTGCCTTGTACCGGTCGAACAGTACCGGCACCACCATGCCTCCCGTCTTCACGGGCTGTGGCAGATTCATGCAGCGGTGTACGCCGCACATGGCCCACGATTCGACGACGGCACTGGGCTGCAGCAGGTCAAGTGCTTTGCTCATGCACCTGTAGGAAAGTGTGTAGGCACAGACTATGGAAAGAAACACCATACCTGTACTTCACACTCTTTTTATACGCCACCTTCGACCAGGTGGGGGCGCCTCCTGTCGGTCCTGGGGGAGGGGCATTGCCCGCCAACACAGCCGCCGCCACCTCGTCGCTGTACTGTGCCACCGTCTCTGATATCCATCTGTTGTACGCAACATTAGACAGCTGCTTGATACCAGAGATGATGAACTGGTCAGCGGGCTGGTAGACATGGGTGAGGGAGGGAGGGATCTGATGCAAGCGGAGCCAGGCTGGCAGGTCGAGGGCCTCGACACTGTGCTGTGGAGCAGCGTCTATCAGTAGGTGCACGATGCTCCCGAGGTGCGGCCCGAAACCTGCAGGCGGTTCGTTGTTGTTGTTGTTGTCGCTGCCAGCCTCTCCAGTGTCAGCGGCTGGCACGGCGCGTTCAGCCGCTTCGATGGCGGCGCCGAGGTGCGGAACCCCCTGCTCCTGCAGCGCCAGCAGCGAGTTCAGCTTCGCCAGGGCTTCGGCTCGTGCTGTCGGAGGAGGCCCTGGGGGTGGTGGGTCGTCGGCACGGCTGGCAGCCTCGTTCATCACCGCCTCCCGTACCCCACTTGCGTGCCGCACGAACACCTCCATCCACGTTCGAAACGTGTCGGCGTTCTGGAAGTGGGATTTCTCCCGGTGCTGCTGCAAGATTTTGGGGTTGACGTCCCCCGCTTCCACCCTGGCGTGGCTCGCCGACGTGGCCCCTTTCCAGATGAGCTGCAGCAAGGGGCACTCACCTGCCAGGGAGCTGAGGATGCTCGCTGTGAAGCCTAGCCGAGCATCCTTCACCACCACCGCGTCCTTCGCTCCCCTCTCGACACGTTCCCATGTCCACCTGTGTTCTGCCTCCAATCGTACGAAAAACTCGTCGACATTGAAAACAAGCCGGGGGTCCACCCCGCGCAGCTCCTCCAGCTCCTGGAACCAGCGCTCCCCCTCCTCAACAACCTGCTTGGCCGTCACCGTCCGCGATGTGGTGGCCGCGCGGACTCGGAACCCGTGCTTGTGCATCTGCGTTTTTGCCCACGAGGCCGAAAACTGCTCCACCCCCGGCACATTGCTGAGACTGCCACGCGACTTCAGCGTTACGCCACGGGCCAGCGCCGAGAAGCGGGCAGCTGTGATCGGCCACCCGAGCGCGCGGGTCCGCTGCGTGAGATTCAGCACCTTCTCCATCTCACCGTCTGTGAGGAGGGGCTTCGGTCCCCGCTGCCTGGGCACGTAGTAGTCGCCCGTATCCACCTTGTGCTTTACATATTTCGAAACCAGCGCGGCGGACACCTTCTTCTCGCTGTTCTTCTCATTCCACTCCTTCACCGCGTCCACTTGACACTCCCTCTGTTGGGCGAGGTCAGTCAGGTGTACGATGTCCGCCACAGAAAGGGTGGTGCGCTGCGACTGCTTCTCAAGTACTTCCTCCACAAGAGCCACGTTGTCCGCCTCCTTCTGGGCAGCCTCGGAAGCCGCAGCCGCTGCCCTCCCCGCCTCCTCAAGGGCCACGTCGATGGGGGTAACTGTTCCGCTCATTGTGATGGAGGGTCCGGGATATGTTCTCGCTTCCTGGTGTGTGATTCGTGTCGTGTATTGGAGTGATTCGGAGGGAGGGGGTGGGATGAACGGTAGTCAACTAGATTGTGTGGGGCGCGATTAAACGTGGTTTTTATTTAGTGAATACCGTATACCGTATACGTAAATATTTTGGAACGTAAATATTATGGAACGTAAATATTATGGAACGTAAATATTTTGGAACGCTGGTGGGTTGGCGTTCCAGATTTTTTTCGTTCCATAATATTTACAGGGCTTTCTGCGACTCGGGGACTTGGACCAGGTGATCGGACGGCATACAGAGTCCCTGACGGGACCTACTCGTGCACTTTTCGCGCGATTCCTGACGCAAGCCGTCCTCACCACCGAGTCCCCAACTGGCCCTGTAAATATTATGGAACGTAAATATTATGGAACGGACCGGCCAAAAATGGGCCCGTTCCATAATATTTACGTTCCATAATATTTACGTATACGGTACGTAAATATTATGGAACGTAAATATTATGGAACGGGCCCATTTTTGCCCGGTCCGTTCCATAATATTTACGTTCCATAATATTTACAGGGCCAGTTGGGGACTCGGTGGTGAGGATGGCTTGCCTCAGGAATCGCGCGAAAAGTGCACGAGTAGGTCCCGTCAGGGACTCTGTATGCCGTCCGATCACCTGGTCCAAGTCCCCGAGTCGCAGAAAGCCCTGTAAATATTATGGAACGAAAAAAATCTGGAACGCCAACCCACCAGCGTTCCAAAATATTTACGTTCCATAATACCGTAAACAGAATAAATCTGGACCGTAAAAAAGGTCCAATCCACCTCCAGACCCCCCCCGAGGTCCAGAATTTGTCCGGTCCAGACCAGTTTGGGGGACTTGGCGATACATGGCGATTTCTCAGGATGGGGGGGGGGGGGGGGTAGGGGTGGTCTTAAGCTGTTAACCTGGCCAATTTTTCACCATCGGCGTCTGGGGGCCAAAAACGTCACCAAACCTGAAACTATGACCCCTGGGACCCCAGAAACACAATTCCGCCCGGTTTTGGGCACTTTTGAGCACTTCTGAACAGTTTAGTCGTGTTCCGGAAAAATGTACCACAAAGCTGTACCTCAGCCCCCCCTGGGCAGAAGGCAGAATCGCAAACCATCATGTCTCGCAGTGATCCAGTGAGCGGTGTTGCCAACCGTGCTGCCCGACGATACGTGGGGTCAAAAGTGCAACATGACAACACCTTGTTTGCGGTGTGACATGCGAGACAGTAGAAAAGTATCACCGGAAACAAGGGGTCATAGGTACTAGAGGAGGAGCATGTTTCCAGCCCCTTCAGACCTTCGGACGCATCGGTTGCATCTACTCGAGCAGGAGAATCGCTGATCGGACTGGCATAGTGCATCAACCGTAGGCATATCGAGCAACAGAGGAGCACTGTGCCACTTGCGAAATCACTTGTGTCAGAAGCTGTGTGCCCATGTTCTTGGGCCAGTGACAGTGATAGTGGCAGTGAGCCATCCGATGACCGTGAAGAAGGGGGCATGGACTGGTATCAGACATCAGCAGTGCACCGAAGACGGCCCCCTTAGGGTTGTATGAAAGGCTGAAGACTACAATGTCGAAGTTCAAGCCGTACAACAAGGACGAGGGGCGCAACTCGGCTGTCCAGGCAGCTACGCACAAACGGGCAGAGTCCCCCACACTTCTTCCATAGCCCACATCCAAAGCACACTCGGTGCCTTTGATTTCCAGGCACAGTTCGATCCGTGTGTTGTGTTCACACAGATCCCATGGTTGGCATATCCAGTGGTTGCGGCAATCCCGCCTGCGCACCTGGGTATACTCCGTTGTTCAACGTACCGCGTAGTCTGACGGCTGCACGGCTCCCTCCCCCCGCAGCAGCGTCTTTTGTGTTCAGTGCATCGAGTGGGAAGCCACCACAATGCCCTCCCCACCCTCCCGTTTTGTTTCCCACTAATACACGTTGAGGCCTTCGCTCTGGGGTGGCTAGGCGGCAGCCTGCCCTCTGGCGATTATGTCAATGTGGCACCACCTGCACCAACCTGTTGCCGTATAGTTGTACCATCTTCGGCCAAAGAAAATTGTCATGAGAGCACGGCCTTCTGTGTCTCTTGCCGCTGAAGGTGTGTTGTATTGAGGATGCAGTGCACCTGTCCGGGAGCTGTGTGGGAGCGTGTGAATGAGGGAGGTATCAATGAAAAAATGACAAGTGCCAGTTCTAACGGCAAACCACTCTGGACCGGAAAAAAGGTCCAATCGGTTTGGACCCCCGGGGTCCAGAATTTTTACGGTCCAGCATTATTACGTCCAGGACTTCTTACGGTCCAGATTTATTCTGTTTACGGTAATTACGTTCCATAATATTTACGTTCCAAAATATTTACGTATACGGGGGGCCCTCGCTACCAGTCACTGCTCGTCACAGCTCGTCAGTCAGTGAGGGGAAGTGGGCTGGAGCTCACTTTTTCTCACTCAGTCACACTTGGTAGCGAAGGCCCCCACGGTAATTAATTTTTTTTCGGAGACTTCACTAAATAGAAACCCGGATTAATATGGTCGGGCCTGTAAGGGGCCGGGGGAAATCCAGGAAATTCGGGAAATCCAGGAATATGAAGAATCCTCCTATCCGAAAAGTTAATTTTTTGAAAAATTAATTTTAATTAATTTCACATACATCGGGCGTTATTGCGTTACCAGTAACGGTAATACCGTTATTTTTTCGGTAAAATAACTTACCGTTAATAACGTTCCAGAACGGCCGAATAACGTTATCCGAAAATCGGTAACGTTATTTTTCCGCGTTATACCGTTATCGATAACGGTAATACCGTTATTACCGTTATCAGGAACGGTAATAACGTTATCGGTAACGTTATTACCGTTATTACCGTTATCGGTAACGGTAATACCGTTATCAGTAACGGTAATAACGTTATCGGTAACGTTATTACCGTTATTACCGGTAATACCGCGTTATTTTCGGTATTTTTGGGCAACTTCTATAGGGGGACCCTTTTCGAATTTTTTTTTCGGGGTGGCCAGAATGGGCTGTTTTAGGCTATTTGAGGCCATTTTCGAGCAAATTTTTGGGTTTAGAGCCACGCAAAGGGTCTAAAATGGGCATGCCAATCTCAAAAAATGCTCAAAATTCCGAGAGATTTCAGATTTTTCGAATTTTTTGACCGAGAAAATTCTGACCCCAAAATGTGGTCCTTGTGGTCTGGAACTGTCCGTTGTCGAAGGAATTGGTGAAAAAATCGTGATTTTTGGCCTCTGGATCACCCATGCCGTCCCAAAAATCAAGCAAAAGAGGTTTGGTAGGTGCATTTTTGGGTGAACATGAGCCATTGTGCCAACCTGCTTGATTTCACCCGAAAATCGGAATCCGTTGAATATGGTTTCTGATGAAAATGTGAAAATTTTCGACCTTCTTCGCAGTTTTTGCCACTTCCTTGCCCCATCTTTCCCACCCAAAATCGAAGTACCGTGAATGGTGTTGTTGAAAGGTCCAAATTGCGTTGGTTGTGCGTAGTTCTGCCGAAATCGTGCACTTCTGCCGAAATCGCGCGAAGGTCGTGTGCGTAATTAAAAAACGGTCCGAGGGCCGGAGGCCCGAGGCCTTTTTTTACCTGCACGAGGGTGCAATTGAGGCCGATCCGGGGTGCAGATGATGGTTTCTTGCACAACCCAGTCATGTTTTGCACATCACGACGAACTCGGAAATTCCTCATATTTGCACTCCAGGTCTCATATTTGCACTGGTGCAAATATGGGACCTGGAGTGCGTGCAAATAATGACTGGGGGGTGCAAGAAAGTTCAAATTGCGTAGTTCCTGCGTACTTCGTGCGTAGCCCGAGCGTACTTTGGGTAGTTCGTGCGTATATTGTGCGAAGCGTCTTTGACAGCACCAGTAACGGACTTTTGGAACGTAACTATTTTAGAACGGACCGGGAAAAAATGGGCACGTCGCTACTTCGCGCTACTTCGTCGCTCGTAACGAGTAAAAATATCAGGTGGTTTATACACCGCCAATGTGAGGTGTGCGGGTGTATTCCTGAAGGATTCACTTCTGCGTCCACACTGAGTGATTTTGGAGTGATTTTCACTCCAAATTTCACTCCAGGAACATTGGATGCTGCAAGGTTGCAGGGGTTTCTGCAGTATTTGCCTTGAAAAAGCCAAAAAACATGATTTTTTCACGAAACTCGACATGTCCGTGCGTTATTATCCAAAAAATGGTCCCAGGGGGGTATTCTGGAGCCATCTCCACCAAAAACTACACCATCCGCCCGCAAAATTGTCCGAATAACGCAAGTTTTCATGAAAATAACGGAAAAATAACGCGTTATTTTAGGAGAAAACGTTTTCCAATTTTTTGACATCACGGAGTGGCCCCCTGGAGTGATATTTTACCCAAGAAAATTCTTTTAGGGGGGGTAGGGACCCGAGTTTCGGGTCAGATTCACCGGGAAATGCTGCCTTTTTTGGGGTCAAAAAATAACGCAAAAATAACGTTATTACCGTTACTGGTAACGGAATAACGCCCAATGTATGATAATTTCCGGAATTAATTTTTCAAAAAATTAATTCCGGAAATTAATTGCAGTTAATCGCCCCTCCCCAGCTATGCAAGGTGAAAAGTGGGAAAAATCGGGCAGTTCGATAGGCCACGGTCCGGGATGCAGACAGGGGATGAGCTTGGCACAGCCTCTCAAATTCGAAATTTTCTCATGGTGTGCGAATGTGTTCAGAGTAACGGAAAATGCCCAAATTTTCGTGTATCGAAAGAGTTGGCGAGCAATTCGTCCTTCTGTTCAATTCGACCCAAAACTGCCACCAGCCATTTTCTAAGGGCTTCTGGGTGGGTTCTGCTGACCAGAAAAATCGCTGAAAGATGGCCAGAAACCCCCAAAAACCACCCAGAAATGGCCAGAAATCGGTGTTTGGTCACATTTTTCACCCAGGAACACGTTTTTGGGCCTCTGTGAAAATTTCGATTTTTTGACATTTTTCGCGATTTTCTACAACTACTCGCCCACGCAAAAACCGTTTTTTAGCAGGGAAATGCACAAAATCAACGAATTGGGCCGTTTGAACCCCTTTCGTGCACTTTTTGGTCCCAGAAGGGGGTATCTGGGGTGTTGGGGTCCCCCTACGACTTGTCCGTTTTTGTGTTCAAAGGGCCAAAAATGGCCAATTTTCCAAAATTAACTTTTTAATTTCCAAAAATTAAAAATTAATTTTTGATTATTCGCCGGAACAGCAAAATTAATCAAAATTACTCCGAAAAATTAAAAAGTTAACTTTTCAAGCGGAAATTAATTTTCGGGAAGATGGCAATTAAAAATTACAAAAATCGTACTCCTTTCGCTTTATTATAGACACCCTGTCCAGCAACTGTGGGAGAACAGTTCCGGACTACTTTTTGTTGAGCGCACACTTGCTGTCTCAAGGCTGTGTTGAGGCCCTGTGAAGTGGCATGAGGTGCTAATCCAAAGCTTCAGTCGTACGATTTCCTTCGTTACTTCGCGACTTCGCTACGCTTCGTCGCTCGTAACCAGGCCTGGGCGGGGAACGAGCCCTTTTTCCAGGTTTTTTGGGTCGGGGAACCAGGTTTTTTCTAAGATTTTTTACAAGGGATTTTTTGCTCGCCCCCCCACAGTTTCCAGGCGCGTGCCCGTCAGGCGGGACTTTTTCTCTGATTTCTCTCCGCGTCATCATGTGGCTGGACATGCCAGCAGCTGGAGGACAGTTACAAAGCTGCCACTCCCCGACGCCACCCACGTGCTGGCCCCTTCAGGTCTGAAAGCCCAAAAGCTCCCGGGGATTTTTGCAGTGGTGCGCACCATATTCAGCGCAGCAGGGTGATCTCTCCGATTTTCCAAAACTGCTGGTTTACTGGTTTGGGGAACGGTCGCCGGCAGACCGTTGAAATGCCCGTGTTAGCAAGGCACACTCACGTTTCAGGTAGCGTGTCGCGTGTCACGCATGTCGCGAACGCGGCAAGTGTACCTCCCAGGTGGGGAAGCCCGACCTCCTGTCCGATGTCAGTCAGGCTTCGAAGAAGCGCTTCATGGATGCGGCGCTCGTACCTCCTACGCTGCACTGTACCCGGGGAAGTGAGATAGATGGACGGGCACACGCTACATCGGGGGTCTGGGGGGCGGTGCCCCCTAGCCGCCGGAGGCCACGGTAGCGAACATCTGTTCGTGTGGGCGTACAGATTCTGTGCGAGTTGGCTGCGTCCTCAGAGGCGACTGGAGTGGTTGGACCCCGACTTGCTGGGATTCGAAGGACTTGAGTACGAGACGTACGCCACAGGGGGGTCTGGGGGGCGGAGCCCCCCAGCCGCCGGAGGCCACGGTAGTGAACGTCTGGCTCTCCAGTTGGCCAGCAAGGCGAACGGTACGTGGGACAGACTTCCCTTCCATCCTTGTGCGCACCCTGTCGACTGGGGAAAACTTAGAAAAAGTTTTTTCCTCTGCGAAACAACCTTAGAAAAAAATTCCCCTAACAAAATTCTTAGAAAAAAACTTTTTTTCCCCTTACAAAAATTCTTAGAAAAAAAGTTCAGAATCCTGAAAGTGGGGAACAAGCCCCCCAGTTAGGAACAGCCCTGCTCGTAACTAGTAAAAATTAATTTCCTGCCATCTATGATACGAGAGAGAGAGAGAGACTGACGGCGAAACATTTCCCCTGTTGGCAAAGCGTGTTTACCGCCTCATTTGCCCCTCCCCCCCACTTCCCCAAGTAAGTTTCGTTTTAACAGCAGCACTGCTGCATCTACAGGGTGCCGGGAAGCCTTGATTCTACGTTACTCTGCTGAGTGGGCCTGGCTGCACGGCAGGGAGGGGCGTGCACCAGACAGCCTCCGGGAGGCACCATTTCTCCAAGGCGGCAGTGTGCCTAGCTGAGTAGCTCTGCCGTGTACCCACCACCCCGCCCCCGCGTTATCGCCCCACCTTCTACATGACAGATATTATGTTGCTGGGGGCCCTCGCTACCAGTCACAGCTCGTCAGTCAGTGAGGGGAAGTGGGCCGTGGCTCACTTTTTCTCACTCAGTCACACCTGGTAGCGAAGACCCCCGCTGTCTTTTATTGCTGTCGCCATGCATCACCCCCACGCGTCACTCAGGGACAGCGGTCTGTCCTCACCCACCCCGCGCCCCCCTTCATCGCGGGACGATGCGTGCTGCAGGGATCGGGGTGTGTGCGCTGCTGCTGGGTGCCGCGTCCTCTGCGTGGGAGCAGGCTTGCCCGCCGCAGTTTGAGGACTGCCTGTATTCTGTCGACCCCAGGTTTGCGGACCTGGTCAGCCTGGCCAGGCAGAAGAAGTTCGCCAGGATCATCGAGGAACGTGCGAACCAGGATGTGTTCTGCGACCCTGAGAACTGGCGGCGGCGCAGCGAGATGTGCGGGGTGTGCCCCTACCAGTTTGAGTTCACTGCAGGCGTGCCTGCGGAGTACATTGGCGTGCGGCACTGCATCTCGCCCTACAACCGCAAGAGCCCTGTGTTCGCTGAGCCGCGCGTGGATGTGGAACAGCCTGGGGTGATGGACGTGCACAACGAGTACAACGGGAAGGAGATGCGGGTCGTGCTGCCAGGGCTTGCTGGGGGCAGCGAGCTGTGCAACTCCACGGCTTTCAGCAGCAGCCTGAGCGACAGCATCGTGTTCATCGACATGACGCGGGTGCGGGCGCTGTGCAACCTTGCGACGCGGATGATCAACGTGAAGGCGAACGGGGGGCCCATGGTGCTGTCGGCGTACCCCTTCTACTCGTACAGAACAGACAACATGCCTGTGTCGTGGGCCACTGTGACAGTGGATTCCGAGCTGGACGACACGCTGCTGTTCAGCACACGCACGGGCGCCAAGGACCTGGACATCTTCGCGCTTCTGGTGGCAGCGCGCGAAGCAGGGCGTGCTGACGCTGTGCGCGGGAAGGTGTCGCACCGCTGCGGGGAGGGGGAGCCGTACTCCAACCCGAAGGCAGACACGGGGCAGTACTCTGGCGGCGCCTGCCCGTGGTGGTTCATGGCGCAGTCCGGCGACGCGGCCGCGCTCTGCACGTCCCACCCGAACGTGACGCGGCGTCTGTGCGCCAGCTGCCCGCTGATGCTGTACGACCCTGCCACAGGCGAGGAGGTGGGGTGCCTGCACGACCCCGACCTGCTGCCCGTCCGTGCGCGCTTCCTGATGACACAGTCGCTGGTGTACCCCCTGCGTGAGCGCATTGTGTTCGTCGACATCCCTGCGCTGGGGTACCGCAAGTCCGGCTTCCTCTGCGACGTGGCGAACTGGAACATGTCGTGGCGCGGCCGCATCGTCGCGGCAGAGCCGCCCCGCTACTCGCAGGCGTGCTCGCGGCCGGACCACGCCATCGTGGCGCACCAGGCAGGGGCCAAAGCGTGGGTGTCGCTGGGGAGGGAGCGCGTGCACGGGTGGTCGCAGAACGTGCACATCCCGATGTCTGCGACGGACACGCGCGCCGCCTCGGATCAGCTGACGTCCTTCTTCAAGGCGAAGGGTGTGCAGGTTGCAGACAACGTGTACGAGGTGGACGTGCTGCTGGACATCCCTGCGCCCACCACATGGGAGGTCACGCCTGCACCCGGAGTTGTGGCGGAGCCTGTGCTGCGGGTGGAGGAAGACGGGAAGGGCGTGACAGACGACCCTGCAGGCGTGACGGGCATCGTGCTGCTTCCGGTGCTGACGGTGGCGCTGTGTGTCAAGGTGTACTGGGACAGCAGGACAGGCGGGCAGCTGCCCGTGCAGCCGGGACTGCCACTTGGGGTGGCCTCCACGACACTGTCGCTGTCTCTGGCCGTGCTGCTTGTGATCGTGACCTACACCCTGCTCAGAGCTGCTGCGGTCGAGGTTGCGGAAATGCAGCGAGACAACAAGCACGAGGCGTTGCAGTACATGAACGACCGCGAGGTGCTGACGCGCATGCAGCTCACAGAGCAGTACCTGCGTGCATCTGTGCTGATGATCCATGACAAGATGGCAAGCGTCAGAACAGATCTTCTGAGCCAGTCACGCCCGCTGCGCAGCTCTGTCGCGCCTGTGGCGACAGGCAGGAAGCCCGGTGGGGTGGTTGAGTACGAGACAGTGGACTACAGCTTCTGGGAGCGCAAGGTTGCAACCCTGCGGAATGCATCGTTGTTTGAGGACTACAACCCCAACGGGATGCTGGAGGTTTTGACGTACAACGGCTACTTCTACAGCAACAACTGGCTCACACATGACGTGCTGTCGTATGTCTTGGTGAACGGGACGAAGAGGTACATCAACAGCACAAATCAGCCATTTCTCCATTCATTCGCCGTGGACCATTCATTCGGCAGAGAGGCTTACCGCCACTTGAGCACCGGCAGATATGCTATTCCGCGGGCCGCGCACGACCCCTTCAAGAGTGTGAGCTGGCACCAACTGCCGCCTCAATACACGAGCATAGTCGACTACCACAAGGCGACGTACAACCCTGTGCTGGATGAGAGGGCGCAGCTGTACTTCTCTGAATACCAGATACCCGCCGAGCTTGTCAGTGCCAACAGGTACGAAGCTGCCCCTCATGAAGCCATCCTGACGGCAGTGTTTTCGCTGATCAGGTTCGAGCCAGGCGCGAGTGTCACTCACCTGTTGCCAAAGGACTCGATCGGTGTGTGCCTGCTTTCGCTGTCTGCGCGGAACCTGTCTGTCGCCCTGCAACGCAGTGTCAGCAGAGAAGAAGCCGAGTTGTTTTGTACCACACCTCAGATGACCTGCCTGAAGTACAGAATGAACAAATATAAACAGGAAATTGGGGGCCTTCGCTACCAAGTGTGACTGAGTGAGAAAAAGTGAGCTCCAGCCCACTTCCCCTCACTGACTGACGAGCTGTGACGAGCAGTGACTGGTAGCGAGGGCCCCCAGAACAAGGGTTTTGTTTGTTGACTGCATCCACCCTAATTCCCACCCAATCCCCAACCTGACCTTTCTCCCAGGCAGTCACTCGAAGTGTCTTGCCTGCCTGAACTTGAACCTGAAGGCTGAAGTACAGAAGGAAGGTGGAGCAGGAGGAATACAGGTGGTGTTTGTCGCGTCGCAATGCTCGGAATTGTATTTCTTCGCTCCACACTGGCGGGTGTTGGTCTCCAGAGCGTCTTTGGTACCAAATAATCTCGAGTCTTGTTTGTGTCGGAGGAGGTAAGGGGGGAAGTCAGAGGTTGAAGGAAGATGTGCGGGATCCCAGAGAGAGGGGGTCTTCGCTACGGGGTGGTCGTCGGTGCATTTTGGTGCATTTCCTGTTGAACTAGCTGAAAACTGACGAGTATTGCCGAAGAATGACAACCAGCGAAGACCCCCTTTGTCCACGATCTTTTCACTGTGGCAAGCTTCTTGTTGTGTGACAAAGGTAAATCGTTCAAATCGTTCAAGGTAAAATCGCCTGCAAACACACACAATCCCGGAGTTGCAAGTAGGACTACGAAAGGACATCTGACTGGTCGAAATACAACCTGTCTAGTCTCTGTCGCTTCCTGATGGTAGGCCTGCTCCACGAGACCGAGGAGGACCTGCTCGGGTGTAGGGACAGAGACCTGAGGGTGTCACATTGCACTGAACACGGAACGCCCCCACACACCACGCGCCCTGACAGGCACGGCGGGACAGGGGACAATTAAACAAGGGGTAATTACGATAATGCCACTTTTTTCTGGGGGTTTTTACGATACGCGCTGGAGGAGATGTTCCCAATTTCTATGAACAACGCATCCCGTGAGGCTGAGAACGTGGCAGCACACATCGAAGGGTGTGAGGAGGAGCTGGACGATGAAGAGCGCGTTGCCGACACGGGTCTGGAGGACGGGGGTGCTGTCAAGCTCGTCCCACGCTGGCCCACAGTCAAGGCCCCCGCAGTCTACTCATCGACACATCGCAACGATATTTTCCGCATCACACTGTCGAGGTGTGGGAAGCTGTGTGCTGTGAGTTACCTCAACGGACACATCACTGTGTTTGACACCGTCACCGCTGATGTGGTGGCAGAGTGTACGCACGCCGAGGCTTCTATTTTATACGTTGCGTTCTCAGTCTGCGGGGCGTGGCTGGCAACGTGCTCTTCTGACGGCACCATCTGCGTGTGGCTGACAGCAACCTGGGAGCAGGTCTGCATGCTGGGCCACAACAACACCGAAGTGTGGAGGGCAGCGTGGACACACTGCGGACGTCTGGTGTCCGGAGACGAGAGTGGCAAACTGCGTGTGTGGGACTTGAAGGGCACACCGAGCGCCACAGTGCTGGAGGGTCACAGCAGTGCTGTTCTGAGCATTGCTGTGTCGCGCACGAGGATCTTCAGCGGGTCACGTGACAAGACCATTCGTGTGTGGGACATCAGCACCCTCACACACACACACACCCTGGATGGGCACAGTGCTGGGGTGACTGGTGTCGTGCTGACCAACGATGAGCAGCACCTGGTGTCGTGCTCTTGGGATCTGTCGCTCAAGGTGTGGTGCACAACCTCCCTCAGCTGCCTGCGTACTGTGCGACTGGAAGACAGGGCCTTTGCACTTGCTGTCTCGCCAGGTGATGTTGCAGTGACGACCAACCGCCTCACCACACTCTACCGCCTCAGCACAGGAGAGTGTCTGGGGAAGGTGGACTCGCGGGGTATTGGTGTTGCACTCAGCCCCTGCGGGAGGTGGGTCTTTACAAATATGAACAGAACTTCTGTCTCTGTGATGCTCACGGAAGGCGTTCAGAACTAACTCGGTTGCAGTGGACAGGTGACCAGAAGGTTGCACAAACAAAATACTGGGGGAGGGGGGGTCAAATATTAGAGGGGCGGAAACCGGCGGCTTTGGCGGCGCGCCTGGCCGAATAATTGAGGGGGGTGTGAGTCTTTTTTTTTGTGTCAAACGCACCGTGCTCACGGAAGGCGTTCAAAAGCGCCCTATCACTTCACAGCTACAACCGCTCTGATGAATTTCCTTTTGTTTGTTGCGTTGACGCTTCTACACACAAAACCCTGAACTGATCACACCCTGAGCCTGATGAAGGGTGGGGTTAGTGTATAGAGCACGTTTGGTTGCAGCTGTGGTGGGGCGCTTTTTCAGCACACTTCGATGTGGGCGGAAAGTGTCGCGTGCTTGTTCGTGCCCTTGTGCTCCTCACTCACGACACCATCATCAGCAGGAGTGTGAGTGTGGAAGCGTCAACGCAAACATATCGAGAATCATCAACACGTAGAAGTGAAAGCTACGACTGACCGAAGAGGAGCGGCATCAGGGAGACAAAACAAGGGGTATCAAGGAGACCAAGAGGCAGGACCTTCCTACCGGGGAGACTGTACTCTGTGTACGAACGAGGTATCAAGGGGACGAAGAGGGCACAACCTTCCTACCGGGGAGACTGTCCGCAAAGGATACCAAGAGAGAAGGCGTTCAAAAGCGCCCTATCACTTCACAGCTACAACCGCTCTGATGAATTTCCTTTTGTTTGTTGCGTTGACGCTTCTACACACAAAACCCTGAACTGATCACACCCTGAGCCTGATGAAGGGTGGGGTTAGTGTATAGAGCACGTTTGGTTGCAGCTGTGGTGGGGCGCTTTCCGCTCACACGAGTGTGCTTAAAAAGCGCCCTATCACTTCACAGCTACAACCGCTCTGATGAATTTCCTTTTGTTTGTTGCGTTGACGCTTCTACACCAGGACCCTCATCCGGAGGGACGTGTCCGTCTCGTTCTCAACGAGGCGGGCGCGCTGGTAAAAGTGTGGGTGGCATCGACACTGGTGGCAACTCCACGGGGTGTGTGGCCTGCGTCCCTCGCGTGTACGCGTCTGCGCGTTGGTCGTGGGTCGCAACCCAGTGTGGAATCAGTCGTATCTGCTGGCGGCGCGCTGTTGTGTATATCTCCTGCAGCAGAAGGTTGCCTCGGTAGTTGGCGCAGTGGCCCTTCCGGAGCGCGAACACCAGGCCGAGGTTGTCTATGTGGCAGGTCACGCTTGCCTCCCTCACACGCTGCATCATGCGCACCCCCTGCCACACTGCATACGCTTCCTTCAGGAAGATGTTCGTGTCCGCGTCGCTCCCTTCGAACGCACCTTGGGACACTGACTCCCCTCCCGGTAACACGAGCACCGCCGCCCACGCCGTGGATGACGCGTCTGTCCAGAGCTCAATGGTCGGTGGCGGGTTCTGCGGCGTATACCACTCGTTGTCCTCGATGAGTCGTGTCCGCGCCACTGTCTCCGCCTGCACTGACGGAGGTACTGCGACCCTGGAGTCCCATCGGGCGTTGTTCGAGTGAGTCTGCTTCGCGATGCGCCGCACGAAGGACAACACGGCTGGCATGTAACACATCGGTGTCCGCATCACATACGACTGCCAGACGAAAGACCCGAATACTCTGAACGCCCTGCGTGGTGTCGTGTGGCCGTTGACGACTTCCTTGTACTCTTCCCGTCCGAGGACTTTTTGCACCCAGGCTGTGTCCATGCGGAAACGGTGTCGCGTCAGGTCGAAGTGGATCCCGAACACTGTGAAGTCCTGCAGCGGCACGCCGTGTTGTGTGTCGTCGAAGTTCAGGGCGGCCCCCACCTTCTCGCAGCGGCTGATGAAGTCGGCGTACCTCGCCTGTGCCTCTGGTAGGGAGTCTCCGACAGCGATGAAGTTGTCAATCCAGACTATTCCGTGCTCTGGCGGGAGCAGCACGCGTGCGCTGCGGTTCGCGATTGCCGGGGAATGTGACCACCCCATGCACATGACAGTCAGGAAGGTCTTCACGAATGTCTTTCTCTCCCCGCCTAGGCGCACTTCGAAGTAGCGTTGGATCTCCTTGTGTACGGGGAACTGGTAGAACCAGCTGCGTGCATCTGCCATCACCACCCAGCTCGCCGCGGCCACTCGCTGTGTCACCTCCGTGATGTCCTGCAAACGCATGTCCGGTGGGCGTGTCATCAGTGCGTTTAGCCGCCTTGCGTCGACGATGAAACGTTGGCCCCCAGACTTCTTGGACACGGTGAACGCTGGCAGCGTGAGGTACGGGTGTGCATCCGCCTCCGTCAGGACGCCATACTCAACCAAGGTGTCCAGGTGGTGCAACATGTGGCGTGATACCTTCCTCCCCGTTTTACGTAGTTCTTGGCGGGCCTCGGGAAGCAGTGCGTCAGCGAAAGCGGCTGGCTTGGTGATGAGGTCCAGGACCCCCGTCAGTTCACCCTCGCTGTCCAACCGTCGCAGTTCCTTGAGATTGAGGCGTGAGGTGCAGATCTCCGCGATGTAGTCCTCTTCCTCCGGCAGCTCCGTCTTCGCGTTGGCTGGCCGTATCACCTTCCCCCCCGTGCACACACCCAAGTCCTCCCCGTAGAGGTCCTCGACACCCGGACCGTACGACTCTGCGCTATCCACCTCGCTCCACGCTTCCTCATCACTGGGTGGAGGGTCGGACGTGGCTTCGTCGGATGTGGCATCTTCGTAGTAGCGGCGCGCTGCGAACAGCCTCGTGGTCCCCGGGAAGTGGGTTGCTGTCAGGGGTTTTGGCTGTGTGCGCGTAGTCCCCCCTTGCTGTCGTTTTTTCTTCACCACTCGATCTTCGCCGACACCTGTGCTGTCTCGCGCGCGTGTGCGTTTTCCGCCGCTGATACGTAACGCATCACACCGTCGACCGTCGCGTGTCTCGAGAGGAGGCGCACCTCCTCCAGTGGAACGTTCTTCCGCGCAAGCTGTGTGAGTGCCCCCCTCCGCAGAGAGTGTGCCGTGAGCCCCCTCCGTGCCCGCTTGACGGCTTTTACCACGGTCCGGTAGGTGACGTCCGCCGGGAACAGTCTCGTCTCTCCTGCACTGCGCGCCCTGCGGAGGCGGTGTCGGAGGATACGGTGTAGGTCCTTCGGCAGGGAGATTCCTGTGATGTGACCCATGTGGAAAGGGTCCGCCTTCGACTGGGTCCAGCGCACGTATATCGGCTCGCTGCGCTTTTCCGATGTGACGTCCTTCACATCCAAACGCAGTGCGTCCGAAGCCCTTGCCGCACCCCCCCACATGATGCCGAGCAGCAGTTTCACGATGGGACGTGGCTCCTTCGCTAGCGCCTCCCGGATGTTGTGGGCTGTTGCTGGTTCTGCTTGCTTCTGTGGTCGTAGTGCTCCTCCCCGCTTCAGCGCCCGCCTGTAGTCCGCCACAATTTGTCTTCCGTCGAGGGGGAACGCTGCGAAGCGTCTGAGTGCTGCTGCAAGGTTGTTGAGATACTGGAGGGCGGACTGCACTGATAGCCCGTCCTTCCGTTGCTTCGTGACCCACAGCACCGCCCCTTCGTCGTGTGGCAGTGTCCGCCTCTCCGCTTTCATCCACCCTTCCCGGAACTGCGAGTATCTGTCGTATGTGCGGCGGAGGGCCCCCCAGTATGTGGGTGCGAGGGCTTGGGACAGGGTGTGCTGTAGTTCCTGGCGAATGGTGGTTGCTTCCTCCGGGGTCACGCTCGTCTCGGTCTTGCGGGGGCGTCCTCTTGTTGACGGGGGGGCAGATGGTACTGCCTTCACATACACCACCGCGGCGGGGGGGAGGGTCGTGGCCCGCGGGCGTCCCCTGCTGGTGTCGGGAAGTCACTGTCGCTTGCCTTTCCCCCCCCGTCCTTTGTGGTGGCCCTTTCCCGAGTAGGGCGCGGGGCGGTCCTGCGTGTTACGCTCCTGCAGGAACCGCTCCTGAAACGCGGCCCGCCTCTCCTGCGTGTCGTCCTGCGTGGCCCGCCCCTCCCGGAGTAGGCGCCCGTGTGCCACCGCATCGTACTTCGCTGGGTCCATAATCTTCGCCTTTGCCAGGTAGAGGCGGGCGCCCGCTCGCCCCTTCAGGAGAAAGTGTGAGTTCATAGCGACGATTGTCTTGTGAAGGGCCTCGATAAACCGGTCCGGATCGTCGTCGTCGCGGATCAGCCCCATTGTCTGAAACAGAGAGTCGAAGGCCTGGATGAGCTGGTGTTGCCAGTCCGGTGAACTCGGGGCATCGCTGAGCTCCGCCTGTCGGAAAACCCGGGATACCTCAGCTTTCACCAACCTGCGTCCGGGGGCAGTGGCGATCGACGATCCCCAGGTCGACACGATGTGGGCGGAGAAGTCAGCGGGCAGCTCGGCCTCCGTCCGCTGCAGCGCCTTCTGCAGAGTGGCGATCTGCTTCGCCTGCGTCTCCACGGTCTTCTTCAGCTCCTTCTGCTCCTTCTCCAGCCGGCCTGTCAACTTCAGCAGGTACTCCAGCGAGTTCGCCACGCGGAGATCGGTGTTCGAGTCGGCGGGGTGGTGTGCGTCCCTGTGCTGGAGGCCCGTGCCACTCTGGCTGTCCGCCTCGCTGTACTCCCCGTCCTCGCCTAGCTCGCCCGCCCCTGCTGCCAGGTCCGCCGCGGTCTCCTCGTCGACCGCCTGCCGGACCCATGCGCACTCGGGGCACACCCAGCCCCTGTCCCCTGCGCCCTCGAGCCATTCGGGGACGATGTGCGCCGGGATGTGCTCTCTCATGCACGTCCTGACCGTGGTCCCACCGCAGTCGTGGCAGCTGAATGCGGTCCTGGCTGTGTGCGTTGTATTGCAGGTTTCGAATATGCACTCGGGGCGACGCTCTGCTGGCTCGTTGTCGGGGTGGGCGGGGTCGGGAACCTTCAGGGTGTCCCAATCCAGAGTGGCCATCTTCTCTGTTACGCAGCTCGGCGTAGTTACTGTCCCTCTCTGTTTGTTACACGCAGCACGGCGTTGTTACTGTCCCTCTCTGTAAGATACACGCAGCTCGGCGTAGTTACTGTCCCTCTCTGTTTGTTACACGCAGCACGGCGTTGTTACTGTCCCTCTCTGTAAGATACACGCAGCTCGGCGTAGTTACTGTCCCTCTCTGTTTGTTACACGCAGCACGGCGTTGTTACTGCCCCTCTCTGTAAGATACACGCAGCTCGGCGTAGTTACTGTCCCTCTCTGACCTCAAAATACGCGCAGCTCGGCGTACTCCCTCAGCCCGTAGTTACGCACGGCGTAGTTACTGTCCCTCTCTCTTCAGAACAACCACGCAGCTCGGCGTACTCTGTCCGCTTCTGTCACTCTTGCCCCCCTCTTGATTCTCTCGCCTGCTTGATAGTTTGTTGCGTTGACGCTTCTACACACAAAACCCTGAACTGATCACACCCTGAGCCTGATGAAGGGTGGGGTTAGTGTATAGAGCACGTTTGGTTGCAGCTGTGGTGGGGCGCTTTCCGCTCACACGAGTGTGCTTAAGAACTAAAAAGGTTGCAGTGGGAGCAATGTTTTGTTCACCTCCACTCCACGCCCCAACGTGACAGGTGACCAGAAGGTTGCACAAACAAAACAAAAGAAACCCGGCAATCCTTTTTTCTGCAACCAACACAGTCCCTGCAAGGGGTAGGTGTTGAGGGAAATGCTTCCCACCGTTTGCCACACGATCAACTCTTCCCTCTCTATCTCTTCTTGTGCTCCACCACTTTCTGTACTTCAGACAGGTCAGACACAGCCGAAGGGCTCACAACAATAGGCCGATATGGTGTGATTCAATAGGGGTTCTGTGCCGGTTCTGTGCCAGGTCTGTGCCAGTTCTGGGGCCTAAAGCGAAAGGAGTACGATTCTAATCACACTCGTGTGAGCGGAAAGCGTCCCACCACAGCTGCAACCAAACGTGCTCTGCACACTAACCCCACCCTTCATCAGGCTCAGGGTGTGATCAGTTCAGGGTTTGTGTGTCGAAGCGTCAACGCAACAAACAAAAGGAAATTCATCAGAGCGGTTGTAGCTGTGAAGTGATAGGGCGATTTTCTCTTTTTCATGTCTCCCGGCAACGAGTGAGTGAAGCAAAAGGAAAAGACAGTATTTTACGCACACTTGTGAGCAGAAGATGTCACTCCACCACAGCCAAACGTGCTCCGCACACCACTAGCCTCCCCCATCACAGGAGTTGAGGTTTTGTGTGTGGAAGCGTCAACGCATCACAAAAAATGTCACTCCAGTACAGCCGCTCTTTACTCGTATTTTGTTTGTGATGCGTTGACGCTTCCACCCTCTCCTTCTGCCCTCTCCTTCCGCCCTCTCCCTCTCGAGGGCCTCCCACGTGCACACGGGGCAAGTCCACCCGACTTCCCCCCACATCTCCAGCCACTCGTTCGCCGCCGCCGTCGGGATGCGCTTCCTCAGGCATGACGGCACCGTCGTACGCCCGCACGTGTGGCACGAATGGGCTGTGGCGCCGCCGCCGTGGATGGTGTCGCAGGTGGGGAAGACGCAGCCCGCCCGGGGTGCGACGGCTGCGGTCTTGGCCAACGGGGGAATCGGGATACGGTCCCAGTCAGCCGTGGCGGCGTCGAAGCTTGCCATCTCCTGATGCCTGCCCCCTCTGTCTGTGTTGTGCGGTTCTAGCCGCTGAAGTATCTCCCCTCTGCCTGCGTTGTGCGGTGCGAGCCGCTGAAGTATCTCCCCTCTGCCTGTGTTGTGCGGTGCTAGCCGCTGAAGTATCCCCCCTCTGCCGTGTTGTGCGGTGCGAGCCGCTGAAGTATCTCCCCTCTGCCTGTGTTGTGCGGTGCTAGCCGCTGAAGTATCTCTCCTCTGCCGTGTTGTGCGGTGCGAGCCGCTGAAGTATCCCCCCTCTGCCTGCGTTGCGCGGTGCTAGCCGCTGAAGTGTCTCCCCTCTGCCGTGTTGTGCGGTGCGAGCCGCTGAAGTATCTCCCCTCTGCCTGTGTTGCGCGGTGCTAGCCGCTGAAGTGTCTCCCCTCTGCCGTGTTGTGCGGTGCGAGCCGCTGAAGTATCTCCCCTCTGCCTGTGTTGTGCGGTGCTAGCCGCTGAAGTATCCCCCCTCTGCCGTGTTGTGCGGTGCGAGCCGCTGAAGTATCTCCCCTCTGCCTGTGTTGTGCGGTGCTAGCCGCTGAAGTATCTCTCCTCTGCCGTGTTGTGCGGTGCGAGCCGCTGAAGTATCCCCCCTCTGCCTGCGTTGCGCGGTGCTAGCCGCTGAAGTGTCTCCCCTCTGCCGTGTTGTGCGGTGCGAGCCGCTGAAGTATCTCCCCTCTGCCTGTGTTGCGCGGTGCTAGCCGCTGAAGTGTCTCCCCTCTGCCGTGTTGTGCGGTGCGAGCCGCTGAAGTATCTCCCCTCTGCCTGTGTTGTGCGGTGCTAGCCGCTGAAGTATCTCCCCTCTGCCGTGTTGTGCGGTGCGAGCCGCTGAAGTATCCCCCCTCTGCCTGTGTTGCGCGGTGCTAGCCGCTGAAGTGTCTCCCCTCTGCCGTGTTGTGCGGTGCGAGCCGCTGAAGTATCTCCCCTCTGCCGTGTTGTGCGGTGCGAGCCGCTGAAGTATCTCCCCTCTGCCCCCTTGGCGCCCCTCTTCTGACTGATATACCTCCTCTGTGTCCTAAACGCTTCCCTGATAAAAAGTTTGCGTTGACGCTTCCACACACAAAACCTCAACTCCTGTGATGGGGGAGGCTAGTGGTGTGCGGAGCACGTTTGGCTGTGGTGGAGTGACATTTTCTGCTCACAAGTGTGCGTAAACAAAATACGAGTAAAGAGCGGCTGTACTGGAGTGACATTTTTGCATCCGTAAGTGGTGTTCGCAGGCACCCCATGGCCAAAATGATCCCACCACGATCCGCACAGATCCCAAACGTTCAAAAGAATGGGGTTTTGGAAACCCTGTGAGGGGGTCCCGCTGGGTGGGTGGGTGTGGTGTGGGCTGGCTGGCCCACACGGGAGGTAACACCCACTGCACTAGACTACGTGGGTGGGACAAGTATGACTCGTGTAGGGTCACTGCCTTCTCTGCCTTGTCAGTGCACCCACCTCCCTTCTGCAGGCCCACGGAGGGAAGGCCATTTAAAAAATGGGGTCGCGAGAGGCAAATTCCCAGCAAAGTTCGGCGACTTGCACCAGTTCCACCAATTGATGGGAGGATCCCCCCAGTGTCACTCAATGTCGTGAGCTCCACAACACACACCGCCACCCTGTCCCAAAAGCTGTCGCAGCTGCTTTTTGGCCCCCCGCCCCCCGGCTCCCGCCCGCCCGACTCACTCAACCCGCCCTACAGATTTTTTCAGCCGCTCTTTCTCGGGGTCGGGGCAGGGGGGGCAATCCAACCCACAGCCAAGCCGCTGAGATGCCGAAGCAAGCGAAGACCAGCAGCGGGAATGGTCCCAACGACGCCCTTGCCGCAGCCTTTCTAGAGCTGGCACAGCTTGAGACAGCCGCACGGGCCAGCCCGTTTGTCGTGAGGGCGTATCAGAAGGTGGCCAACACGCTCACCTCACACCCGCAGAAGGTGAAATCCGGCAAGGAGGCTGGGAAGCTGCCGGGCATAGGCAAGGCCTCTGTGCAGAAGATCCAGGAGTTCCTGGACAGTGGGTCTATCGCGAAGCTGACCGAGCTGCGCGATGAGTACGGAGACGTGGCGGGTGCGGTGCCGACGACGAAGAGCCTCAGAGGGGCGAAGCTCACGGCTCAGCAGAAGAAGGCTATCGCCAGTGCAACGAAGGATCTGAAAGGCGACCGCAACAACACCGTGGCGTCTCTGAAGGGGGAGCTGAAGGCGAACGGGCAGAAAGTTTCGGGGTCGCGGCCGGAGCTGATCGACCGTGTTGCTGACGGGAGAGTGCTGGGGCAGATCCCGCGCTGCCCCCTCTGCGGGTTGGGCAAGCCTAACTTCGACCTGAAGACCCGCCTCTACTCTTGCAAGGGCGGATACGACGACGACGAGTACCAGCCTTGCTCCTTCACCTCGGGTGACCTGAAGCGGGAGCCCTGGGTGATGGAGGACGCTGCTCAGAATGTTGAAAACGACGTTGAAGACGATGACGCGTCCTGCTCTTCCTCATCGTCTTCCTCCTCTTCTTCTTCTTCTTCCTCTTCTTCTTCTTCATCGTCGTCGTCGTCGTCGTGAGGGGGGAGGGGCACGTCTCGCTACTCACCGTGCTCTGCACCCTCCTAGCGTGGGAGAGGGGGTGTGGAAGCGGCAACGCGCAGCATAGACCAAGTGAGAGAGATTGACAGCGAAGCCTTTAGAAGTGAATCACAGGGCAAATTAACGTGCAAACTCATCCCTTCTCGGGGGTGGAAGTGTGTTTGGAGTTGTGTCTGGCAGTGGAGGCAGCACCAGAGCTCGCTCGGTGGTGACGACTTCCACGACACCAAAGAGAATAACATGCGGCAGTGTGTGACAGGAGGGGTCTCATCAAGGAGCAGGTGATCAGTGTGGTGCACACTCTTCCAACAGAATGAACGTATTTTTTGTGTGAAATCTGCTATCGCATATCGCAAAAAAAAAACTCCCCCCCTCTCCCCTCCCAAAGGTGTGTGGTGGCTACAAAAAGGATACTGCAAGAAGGTGCTGGGAGGCTTTTGCTTTTGCACTCATTCGCGACGATCAACCTCCTCCGAATGCTGGGAATCTCTGAAGTCACCCGTATCAGCAGCCCCGCGCCTTCAGTGCGGAACTGGCCCCGATCGGAACGGCCGATCACTCCGCCCTCAGGCGAGGAGGAGTCGTCAACGAGATGGTAGGAACGGTTCATATTCCAACAACACCCTTTTGAGGAAAGTGTCCCTGTCAGGACTCTCTTACTCACTCACCCTGTGCTCCCGCACTCACCCACCTTCACACAAGGCGAGGGGGGGTGCGGAAGCGGGCACCCAGTGAGCACCAAGTGAGAGAGATTTCTGGATCTGCCTCGTGTTAAATCCAAGCGAGAGTGAAAGAGTTCGTGTGGGAGGACTTATTAGCTGAAAACTGACGAAGATTGACGAAGAATAACGACCAGCGAAGGTCTCCGGTTCGAGCCCCCCCCCTGTGTCAAAAACGAAAGATCACAGGGGGCAGCTCTTCTTCAGGTGTTCTTCTCGCGGTGCGACCCACAAAGCAAGCAGCTAAACGTGTGCCATACATCGGGTGTTATGCCCGGTATGTTTACCGGGTATGGCACCCGGTGCAATGGATTGAGTCGCAGCCACCAGTGGACTAGCCAACGGATTGGCCAGTCTTTTTTGCCCGGGTTTGGCGCACAAAAAAAACGCCTTATCTTTTAGACAAGCCTCATTTCTGACGAATCAACCCCTCGGCTAGTCTCGCCGTGTGTAGCATCACATGCCAGCAGCAGTGCCCGCCCCCCCCCCTCCCCCTCCCCCTCACCCTCACCCAGACCCCCCCCATTGAGCACCCCTGACCAGCACCTTCATGCCACCCCCCCATTGAGCACCACTGACCAGCACCTTCATGCCACCCCACAGGGCCTCACCAACAGGCTCACCCACGGGGCATAGTACCCCAACTACCACCCCCTACACAGGCCACCCCACACCCCACCCCCACACATGGTGCTATCAGAAGATGCTTTCCGAACGGCACTGCGTGCCACATCCCGGGCCTCACGGCAGGACAGCAAAGGCCTTAAGCGACTATCGAAGGCGCTTGGGAACGAGTCTCCCTTAGGCGCGACCGTATCCCAGTGGGCGGAGAACGGCGTGAAGCCGACGCAGTCGGAGCCGCGACTGTACTCCGGGAAGAACCGTTTCTACTCCGACGCGCTGGGGCAGGACATCGAGGCGGAGTCTGGGGTGCAGGAGCTGGAGGACCATAACCTGATGCGGAGCGACTGGCTCTTTGTCGGCTATGCCGAGGCCGGCACTCCTGAATGGTCCCGCAACAACATCGGGGGGCTCTGCCTCCGCGAGCTGGCCCGCCAGTGCGATGTCACCTGGAAGCCCTGCTCGGGCAGTCTCAAGGGGCTGGGGTACCACTGCACCCTCACAAGCAATCACTTCTTCACCCCCTCCGACAAGAAGAAGTTTTTGAACCGGCACTACCTCGACATGCGCGAGGAGTATCTCAAGGCGAAGGTGCTGGGGTCTCCGATGAAGGTCTCCCTCTTTGTGGCGACGTGCCGCCCGCCGCAGCTGGCGCACGCTCTGTTCAACTTCATGCATCGGCACAAATTTCACACCGACCGGGTTTGCTTCGTTGCGGCGGACAGGCAGTACCCCTGCGGGATGACGAAGTTCCGACTCAACTGCGGGCGTGACGAAATATACCTTCGAGGCCTGCCAGATGCGGTGCACCACGTCAAGATAAAGCGCATGCTGCAGCTGAAAGGCTACGACTTGGTCAAGCGGAAGCTGGGCAGCATGCGCACCTTCAGGATGGGTGTGGGCGACCACCTCCCCGACGACCCGATGATTGTGTTCAGCGAGAAGGAGCGTACCTTCGTCGATGAGTATCAGTTCCCGCTGATGCACCACGCGATCTACCGTGCGGCATGCGGGCTGTCCGTTCTGGAGATCGGGGAGGCGGTGCAGCGGAGCGCAGAGGTAGCCAAAGGACATATGGACGAGACGGTGTATGAGCAGCGGAACCAGCGTGCCGAGCACAGGGAGGAGGAGGAGGTGCGCCGGGACGAGGAACTGGAGGCGGCGGAGGGCAGGCGGCGTGATGCTGCCGCTGCGGCGGCGGAGCACCAGCAGAGGGTTCGCACCTCCGCTGTGGGGAGGTTTCTCGGCCAGAGCCGTGGAGGGCGAGGAGGGCGAGGAGGAGGAGGAGGGGTAGGGGCACGGTTTGCGTAGCAGAGCAAGAACGGCGTGCCCTTGGGGTGTGTGTGTGTGTTAGAAAAGTGGAAGGGTGTGTAACCTCCCCCCCCTGTGTGAAAAAACAGCAGCACACAGCTTGGGGGGGGGGGGGGGGAAGCACAAGGCTGCTCTCTCAGAACTCTCGCTCTCAGGATTTATTGATCCGGGTTGAGATGAAAAAAAAAGTGTTGCTCCCCCCGCACCCGCCCCCGCGTGCTGCAGCGGGGCCCGATCCCCCCCCCCCCCAACGTGTACACGCTGTGTGGTGCAACACCGCAGCCGCCACACACGAGCAACACCACCACACCAGCCATCCAGATCCTCGCAGCAGCACAGCACGCGACATACCTTACTTCTCCTACCCCGACCCCCCGACCCCCCAGGTCCCCCCCCCCCCCGTCCCCTTTCCCTGGATAGCCTTCTTGATCATGCTTTCAAAGCAAACTGATTTTCTTACCTTGTAGCCGGAAAGGAAACACAGTTGCTACGCTTCATTTTTTTTCCATTTTTTTCTCGCACACACTTGTTAGGGGTGTGTGTGTGTGTGGTGACCACGTTTTGTGTGGGGAGATCCTGCACGGGTCCTAGCCCACCCTGTGTGTGTGTTGTGTGTGTGATCGGCGTTCGAAAAAATACCACTGACACACTTCAGGAATCTGTCACTTGTTTGCATTGCACGCATCCACCAAAAATACCACCTACTGTCGTTGCTACCCTTCTCTCTTGGGATTCACCCGGTTGCATTCGTTTTTCTTTTTAGTCGAACCGCGCAAACCCACCCGCTCGGGCGAAGTACGTACACCACTGCCTCTGTGCCCCGGTTGCATTAGTTTCTTCCCTCCCGCTGGCGTTTGCTGCTTCTTTTTTCCTCTCTCTCTCTCTCTCTCTCTCTCTCCCTGAGACGCTCTTGCAGCTCAGCCATCCCAGCGCAAGGGGAACGACGAATATCAAATACCCCCCCTCTACCCCCCTCCACCCACCTCCACCTCCTCCACTCCCCACCCTTCACCACCCCACCCCCCCCCCCCCCCCCACCCCCTGCCGCACGATGGGGTGGTACGGCCGCGTCGTCTCGATGAACGGGAAGCTGCGGGGGGCAACAGGGGGCAGGGAGATGCGGGAGCGCCGCATCCTGCTGAACGTCTTCTCCATCACTCTCGCCTTCGCGGTGATGGTGCTGGCCCTGCTGCACAGCAGCGCCATGTCGCTCGCCAGCTCCACGATGGGCATCGCCTCCTGCGCCTGCGTGCTGATCCCGCTGCTGCGCGGGCAGCACGTCCCACGGTACCTCATCTACGCCAGCCTCGCTCTGATGTGCGGCTCCCTCGTCACCGCAGACATCGTCGTCCGTGCCATCGGCTACGACTCCGGAGCCTGGCCAACCTTTGTCCTGGTGACGGACCTCGCGCTCATCCTCCGCCTGCACCGCACCACCGCCCCTGCCATCATCATCCTCGCCACCCTGTGGATCGCACTCTCCGCAGCAGAGTCGTGGCTCCGCTTCGGCCTCTTCGACCTCCCAGGCACGCATGGCGTAGAGTTCCGCAGGGAGCGGCTCGTCGACTACTGCGTTTGCGACACCCCGCCCTGCTCCCGCGAATTCGGCATCACTCTGTGGAGCATGAGCTACTACTGGATGGTGGTGGTGTTGGATTTCTGCGCGACGCGCGGGTTTGCCTTGGAGGCGGAGAAGGAGCAGGCGGCGATGGGGCGGACCATCGAGACTGTGGAGGCGATTGCGGAGCTGCTCGCAGGCTACGACGTGGACACCGTGGCGGAGATGCTGCAGGAGGCGGAGGGGCGGCTGCCCCCCGCGATGTTCGAGGCGCTGCGGCGGCTGGAGCAGAACCTCCGGGCCTACCGCCCCTACCTGCCTGCCGCGCTGTTCGAGCAGCTCCACCCCGAGGGGGAGGTAGTGAGGCAGTGCCCCGGCACGCTGCCCCCGGGGACCCACACCGAGGAGGCTGCGATCGTCTTCACAGACATCCGTGCCTCGACAGCCATATGGGAGATGGCACCCGAGGCGATGAAGAAGGGCATCCACACCCACAACAGGGTGATGCGCGACGTCATCGCGCAGTTCTCTGGCTACGAGGTGAAGACGATTGGCGACGCATTCATGGTTTCATTCGACGAACCCCGCGCCGCAGTCAACTTCGGACTCACGGTGCAGCTCCGCCTCCTCGAAGCCGACTGGCCTGCAGGGCTCCTCGAACTACCCCTCTGCGCACGCACCCTCGGCCTGTGGGGCGGGCTGACGGTGCGCATCGGGGTGAACGAGGGTCCGGTGACAGTCGAGACAAACACACTGACAGGCCGTGTCGACTACTTCGGGCACACGGTGAACGTCGCCGCACGCCTCGAGTCTGTCTGCACCCCTGGCGCAGTCGCGGTGCCCGCCGAGCTGTGGGTGAGGATACGCCCCGACTGCCTCCCCGCCTCCTCAGGCGCGCCCACCCTGACGCAGCTGCGGGGCGTCAGCATCCGCCACCCTGTGGTCCACCTTTGGCCGGACGACCTCGCCCTGCGCCAGGGCCACACGCTGAGCTCCACCCAGACCGACACGCCCGACAGCACCTGCTCCCTGGTGTCGGGTCTGGGCTCCACACCGTCGTTGTTCAGCGTCGGGCAGCAGCTCCGCCACACCAAGGCCACCATCGGCAGCCTCTGCGTGGCGGGCACGCGGGGCAGCGCGGCGGGCATCAGCCAGGGCCTGGAGGCGGTGGCCCCGCTGCTGGAGCAGAGCAGGGGCATGCTGGTGACGGTGCTGGGGGCGTGTGTCCTCATCGGGTGGAACGTGGGGCGGGCCACGGTGGCGCACGCCGAGAGCTCCCTGAGGTTCGCACAGCGCAGCATCCAATCACACGGCGATGTCGTGCAGGCGTTGGGGCTTGCCAGTGGGATGGTGCAGCACGGCGATGTCGGCACCTCACGCCAGCGCTTTGTCACCGTCGCCGGAAGCGCCGTTGATGCCAGCCTCCAGCTGTCCCACATGGCGTGCGATGTCCGGAGGCAGTGCCTCTACACATCGACAGATGGCTTTGCCGTCGGGTCGCTGTATGGCCTGCTCAGGGTGAGCACCGCTCTGAACAACGCGCCCTTGTGGGCGGCTGCGTCTGAGATAGGCACCGTTTACGAGCTGTGCAGCGAAGGGGGGGGAGGCTCGACGACCCTGCCTTCCAGAGGAGGAGGTGTGGCCTCGTCGCAGTCTTAGCCCTAAGCAGCGGCCCCGGGGGTGGGGGGTGGCGGGGGGGGGGGGGGGGGGCAGGGGGGGCTAAAACCGGGAGTAAACCCAAATTTTCAACTTCGCCGCAGAGAGGCCCCCAAGGGCACCAAAAGGCCAGAAACACCCCATATCACCCCGGAAATCCGGTATCTGCCCGAAATAGGCCCAAATTCCCCCCGGAAAGCTCATTTTTTGCGTCTCCAATTTTTTGGCACAGATGTGGTACCGGTGCTGTGCCAGTTTACAGCGGCTGCTTGCAACATACAGCGAAACCTGTGGTCGAAGCAACCGAATGGTTCATCGGTCAAGCTCTACTTGATGACGCGGATCGATGTAACAGCACCATGTACCGAGGGGCGACAAGCAGCACCGCGAGGTGGGGGCAGAGGCCAAAGTGCACCCGTGTTTGCACTGAGAAGGTTGGTATCCCTTGTAGATTGAGGTTCCGGAGATGATGGGCACGCACTATGGGCGGAAGCAGGACGCTGCTCAGAGGGTTTGTCCGTTCCGACGCCATTCAGAGGTGGCAATAACTCAGCGACCTCGATATCCCCCAAAGTGAGCACTTGATGCCCTGCTCTCATTGAGAGTAATCAACTAGCGGCCCTTGCCATTCTAATGGGGCGGCTACGCCCTCAAATAATTGAAGGCAAATGACAAGGAACCTGCTGGTGAGCTGAGCGCCACTCGGATCGAGAACGTTTTCCTTCTCGAGGAGAAGCTCGTCTCCCTCCTCCGGGAGATGCACCGGAGTGGCTGGCGCAGTTCATGTCGTGCCAGCCAGCATTGGGGTACGTGAAAAAGGTACGGTGGCACGCCAACCACGATAAACACACCTTGCCGATCTTAAAAACTGTGAAGGGGGCGGAACACTATCGAAGTGGCTCAATCATGACTACATTGATGCAATGGTGACATATGACGTCAAGCCGCAGTGCCTGCAGAAAGGAGTGCCCGCCGGCTGTTTTTCTCGGGCCATTCAGGTACCGCATCTGGTACCACATCTGTGCTAACTGAAAAAAACCGCGTTTCTGGGCCTCTCTGGGCCTCTCTGGGCAACACAGGTAACCAAAACCCCCCAGAAACACGTTTCTGGACTGGTTTGGGTCGGTTTGTAGCATTGATTTCATGTTTAGGGGTGCTCCCTGAAAAAGTGGGGTTTACTCCCGTTTTTTGGGTTGAATTAGCCCCCCCTAGGGGGGGGGGGGGGGCGGGTGGCGAAGACTCCTATGGATGTGTTCTTTGCTGAAACAACAGTGTGGGCGGAAAGTGGGCTGCAACCAAAACGTGTGCTCTGTGCACAGCCCCCGCCATGCAGGAAAGGAGGTGCTGTGTGTAGCGTCGACGCAGCAGTGCAAAAAAAGGGGTGGTGGGAAACCATCAGTGCGGTTGTAGCGCGGGCGCTTTTTAGAGAGTGTGTGGGTCCGGGGTTTTGCAGCGTGGGAGGGGGGGGGGAGGGGGGGGGGGGGCGTGCAAGATAGCATCCCTTTGGGGAACACCGCCCGTTGTGGTGGAATCCCACGGGCTAAAAAGTGTGGTAGTGCTTCCGACGACCCTGTTCCTTTTCTGTGTGTCTAGCTATCTCGTGTTCACATTGTGCTCCACACCCACATCAGAGCAGCAGGCTCTCGGGTGTGGTGGGAGCGCCGTGGGAGGCTCTTGGGCGGTGGAAGCGTCCGTCGTGTTAGTCTACCTAAAAAGACTCGTGGCAGCCGTTCGGTATGTGCGCATATGCACGAGCAGGCACCGTTCGTACAAACAGAGAACACAGCTCCATGTCTTTGCTGTCGAGGAACACCACCACCACCGCGCCTCTCCCTGGCTCTTCCCCTTCCTTTGTCTGACTTTTTTCACCTACATCCTGTCATAGTTTCCTCGCAGACCCGGACCCTCGGCTAACCCATCAACGGTGGTCACGGTATGGCGTGATCACAGGGGGGTCTGCACGGCGGTGTCGTGAATGCACAATGTAATTCCTCCTTGTATTCATAGGGCTTTGCCATTCCAAAACCCACGTGTAAACCAACATGAACAAGAGGTCTGAGGGTTCAGCAGAGCAACACAGGGTCCAAACCGCCGCCGTGTTCGTTGCACAGGCATCATTCTTGCAAAATGCCGAATGGTAAAAAAAATAGGGGTAATTACGATAATGCCACTTTTTTCTGGGGGTTTTTACGATAATACCACTTTTCAAAAAGTGGTATTATCGTAAGAAAAAAGTGGTAAAATCGTAAACCAAAAAAGTGGTACTGAAAAAGTGGTATTATCGTAAATGCCACCTAAACTATCCAGTACACAGGCCGCCCACCCAGGGGGGCCTTGGCCTGGCCCTCAGGCACAGGCCACAAAAGTGGTACTGAAAAAGTGGTATTATCGTAAATGCCACTTAACCTATCCAGTACACACAGGCCCTCCCCCAGCTGGGGGCTAAAGGGCCTAAAGGGTCCTTGGGCTGACCCCCCCCGGGGGGGGGTTTGCGATCGCAGGCAACCTGGTGCCGGAACCTGTCATAGACTCATGCTATTCGAGGGACCGGCGACTTGGCTCCGTGGTCAAATTTGTTTGAAAAGGCCTTGACCAAAGGCAAATGAAAGTTTTGCCCCCCCCAAGGATCGCACCACCTCATCTCAGGACTTCCCACCCACACTCCCACACGTGATTCGCCCCCTCAGAGCCAGACTACTGTTTCAGAACTGTACACCCCTCTCCACACGTCCACTGGCTCCCCCGCTGAATGCGACGAACAGTGCGACATACCAAACCTCCCCTTATAGAGTTTTAACGGCGCCGCGTTGTTGACGGTGGGGTAAACAGAGCCCAGGCGGGAATAGAAACAGTGGTGCCGGAGCAACAAAGTCTGCCTTCCGCTTTGTATGCCTTGCTTGGGGTGTCCCCTTTTCACCAGTCAACAGGCGTGCATGCCTCCGTCCTAGGTCACCAATGATCGTGCCTCAAGAAAGTGTACAGTTCCTTCCCAGTAGCCCTTCCGTTCTGCAAGTCCGAATCACGCAGTCCCTCGAATCCATGGTGCTTTCCAGAAAATTCAGAAACCCACCCACGGTCAAAGTTGAAAGGGGGCCGTGACCAGAGGCTATAAACGTTTAAAAGTCTTTCGCAAGCCGAAGTCGTACGACAGACCACAGGAATGACAGAAAACAGCAGACGGGTTTGACCCCGCTGCTGCTCCTCGACAGACCCGCAACCAGCGCCAGAGCCAACTGCAAGCGTGACATACATACCGTCGCGTCGAAAAGAGAAGTTCTGCACAACGACCCGTGTGGTCGAAGTGGCTCACCCTGTGAGACAGAATTGACGCTGGAAAATCCACCATTTTGTGGGCGTCAAGACTGGTGGTGTGGTGGCTGTCCTGTTTCATCTTGCACCCCTGAGAGTGCAATCTACAGGACAGTAAGTTCCCCCCAACACTCGTATAACCCCCCCCCCCCCTAGGGGGGGTCATACACGGTGGGATCTTGTAAATTTTACATGTAAAAATACCGATTTTTACATGTATTATACATGTATAATACTTGCATGTCAACTATTATACATGTATAATACATGTAAATGCCTGAAATATACATGTAAAATACATGTATATCAAGCAAAAATACATGTATAATAGTTGCATGTCAACTATTATACATGTATTTTTACTTGATATACATGTATTTTACATGTATATTTCATGCATTTACATGTATTTTACATGTATAATACTTGTCATGCAAGTATTATACATGTAAAATACTTGCACGACAAGTAAAATACATGTATAATACTTGCATGACAAGTAAAATACTTGCATGCAAGTAGAATACATGTATTTTACTTGCATGCAAGTATTTTACTTGTCATGCAAGTATTTTACATGTATAATACTTGCATGACAAGTATTATACATGTAAAATACATGTAAATGCATGAAATATACATGTAAAATACATGTATATCAAGTAAAAATACATGTATACTAGTTGACATGCAACTATTATACATGTATTTTTACTTGATATACCGTAAACGGAAAAAGGGTGGACCGTAAAAATGTTCCAAGTTCCCAAAAAAAGGCCAAACGTTCCATCTTTTTTACGGTCCACCATTTATTGGGACTGAATATGGAAAAGACAATGCGATTTTCGCCCGCGGGCTGGTGGGTTGCGGGGCGCGGACTGCGGCCTCCACGCCGCAGACACCCACACGTAGGCCTCCCGACCTCCCAGCTTTGGACCCTCCCTCCACCACCGCAACCAACACCAGCAAGAGAAGCAAGTCCTCCCTGCGTGTGGAAAAGGCACGATCACCACCACTCACCTCGAGACTCACCCACCACCACACCTCGAGAAGTGTAGTACCATGCAAGGAGCATTCCGGTAGAAGTAAAAGTAGAACCTGCTGCACGAGCCCACAAAAGCAGCCACAGTACGGCAGGGCGCGCAGACAGAAGCTGAGACCACCGGGCTCCCTCCAGATGTAAATTCGTGAATCAGTGCCCGAAAAATTCAGGGAAATCGTACTCCTTTAGTGTAGTACACCCTGCAGTAACTGTGGGAGAACAGTTCCCGGACGATGGTGAGTGCACACTCTGTGCTGAGGCCCTGTGGTGTTAATCCTGCAGCTTCAGCCGTACGATTTCCTTGGTTCCTTCGCGACTTCGTCGCGAAGGAACTCGTAAAAAAAACCGCCAAGTCCACGATCCCAACCGTAAAATAGGTGGACCGTAAAAATGTTCCAAGTTCCGGAAAAATCCCATTTGTTCCATCTTTTTTACGGTCCACCTATAGTACGGTTCACCTTTATTACGGTCCACAATATTTCCGTTTACGGTACATGTATTTTACATGTATATTTCAGGCATATACATGTATTATACATGTATAATAGTTGACATGCAAGTATTATACATGTATAATACATGTAAAAATCAGTATTTTTACATGTAAAATTTACAAGATCCCACCGTGTAAGCCCGTACAAAACCACATTTTTCAACATACCATCAGAACCGCCCTAATACCTGATCTGACCCGAAAATCCGACCCATACCCCCCCGGAAACCGTCTGGTGCCCACTTGTGACACCTGATGCGCACTTTTGTGATGATTTTTTGGGGTCCTAAAAAATGTACCTCAGTTTCGTACCTTGCCTTTGTACCTGAACCACTCCCGACCGCAGTATTTCGTTCTTTGCAAGGAAAGGGTATCACTACGCTCACCCAGCACGCCGAGCAACACATGCCGTGTGCCTAGGGCCTCGCAGAGGTGTCAGATGCTGCTGCAGAGGGGTACCTTGCTCGAAAGACGCTCGCCAAACGGGAGATGTGCGGGGTCCCGGCAGAGAGCGTTGTGGCAGACCTGCGTCAGAAGAAAACGGCACACGACATCCGTGAGGCGACATTATTTCGGGCGCTCCGTCGGGCTGGGTACATAGGAGAGCGAGTGGGACGTGGTGACGACAGATATATGCAGTGGTGCATCAACTGCACGCACGTGCGAAAAGCGGCGTTCCTTGCTGGCCAAGAAAGATGTCACCTGCACTCCTACTCCTCCCACTCCTCCTGCTCCTACCCCTACACCAACTGATGTGGGCAGTGAGTGATGGCAGCTCCAGAGCAGCAGATGATCTAGGAAGCGATGAGCGGGTCAGCCGGGCAGACTACCCCAGTCCGTACCGGAAGTACGAAGCGTTGCGGGCCCGCCACCACCGCCTCCAGGAGAGGACCCGAGGATTAAGAGTAGGGTTGTACAACGCCAGGGGAGAGTATTCCCCTGGCGTTGAGACATCCCTGACGATCTTGCGGTCGCACTGTGGGGGTTGAGTCGGCAGGCAGATGCCTATCCAATGACTTCGTTGAGTCCTCACATGGTACACTCTCATACGTGCTGTTGAGACTGCGTGGTGTGCATATCCTGCGGGGGGCGCAAATTACACAGCACAAACATAATCATTTCGACTCTCAGGTCGTCCAATATCCCAATCGTGCCTTCACAGGCTGAGATCGACGAAGCAAAGACACATCTGCAACGCTGCCTAATGCCGATGCAGCCTCGCAGGCGTACGAAGTACTCACAATGACCCATCTGCGATCGAAGTACTACACCCAGAAGGTGGCTGAACTCATTCAGCTGGCGCAACAACACAACATTCCCACTAATCAGGTACAAGAAAGACCTTGCCGAGGCACTGGGGAGGCAACATCGTGCCACCTGAGCCGGAACCACCGCAGAAAAGGCAAAGAACGAAATATTGCGGTCGGGAGTGGTTCAGGTACAAAGGCAAGGTACGAAACTGAGGTACATTTTTTAGGACCCCAAAAAATCATCACAAAAGTGCGCATCAGGTGTCACAAGTGGGCTCCAGACGGTTTCCGGGGGGGTATGGGTCGGATTTTCGGGTCAGATCAGGTATTAGGGCGGTTCTGATGGTATGTTGAAATTTTTGGTATTTGTACGTTTTTAGGGGGGCTTATGACCCCCCCTACCCCCCCCCCCCCCCCTGTACAGGTACAAGGGGGGGGGTCCTTTCCTACAGGTGCGGGAGGTAGCCAGTGTACCCCCCCCTGTCCCCCACTTTGTGAGGGACCCCCCCCCCCCCCCCGACCAGGGTGGGGGTCACCCAAAATTTCGAGGAAATCCTGGTGTCACCCTGAAAACCTGGGTCGCCAGCCTGACCTCAGCCCGCGGGGAGCCCCCCCCCCTGCCTCCGCGTGAGGAGCAGAAAGTATTTCTCCTGGTGCTATGTGCATCTTCCCCAAACCGACCCAACCTTCTTCTGTTGTCTTCTGTTGCAATCTTCTTTTTTTGCCCTGCGCTGGTCATATATGGTGGTTTGTTTGCCTCCTGTGTTGCGAGATATGTGAGCACTTCTCTTGTGCGGGCCGTGCTGATTTATTTTGTTTTTTTGTTCTTGCAGAGAGATCTGTCTTAGAGAGGTGGGGACAGAGAGGTCAGGGTATTCTCTGTAGTGCGTGCTCTTTGGGGCAATCTGGAAGACATCAGTGGGGGGGTGGGTGCGGGTCCCCCCGCTCCTTCCCCCCCGCTCTTTTGTTACCGGCGATTGCTTTTGTCTTTTCACGCGCGAGAGCTGGTGAGGCTCAGGCACTGTCTCGCGCGTGGGTGTTGGGGGGGAGAGGGTGTGGGTTCCTTTACAGCCACGCCTCCTTGCGATAAACATGTGCCGTGTCACCCCACTTTTGTTTTCTTTTTTGCAAGTTACGAGCGACGAGGCGGAGCGAGGTTGCGGAGTATCGTAACGAAGGAAAGTGTACGCCGAATCTTTTCTTGAGGATTAGCACCCGATGCCCACTTGACAGGGCCGTCAACACGGCCTTGAGATGCAAGTGTGCACTTCAATGAAAAAGTAGTTCCGTCTGGTTTCTTACAGTTATTGGACAGGGTGTCTGCCTTAAAACGAAAGGAGTACGATACATTTCCCCATCAACATGAGAGAGCTCGCCCCACTGTTGCGTGGCCTGGCATACACAACAGACTTCTGACGCCCTGCTGTTCGCATCATTCTGGCGGGCCGCCTTGCGAAATATGTTTTGTTAGTTCGGCGTAGCCAACTGGGGAAACTTTCTGTGCCATGAGCTGGATCGTGCGTCCCCACTCACACCACTTCATCAGACCGGGGAGTGGTGTACACAAAGAGTGGGGTCTGCGTTCCAACAAAACAACTTTCGGCAGTAATTGGTTTGTTGTCTCGTTTTGCTGCCACTTTACGATCCAGCGGCACAGATAGTTTTTGCCACGCCATAAAAAGAAACACCTGCTGTCGCAGGTTGTTGCGACTCTGCTGCAGCTTTGTGATGTGTCCCAATCACTCTGGGCTCCGGTTTGGCCCGACAGTGCGTCGCGCCCCACCACCACCCCGCCCCGTTACACCCACCCCACCCCACTGAACACCGCGGGAGAACGAGATCCTCACCCGTGGGAAGCAGAATCCCTGATGCGAGCAGAAGGTCACCTGATTTTGGCCCCCCCCCCCCCTCGAAACAGTCGGGTCGGGCTACGGACTCGCACCGCCACCCCGAGGGGGCAGCAGAGGTGGGCCAACAAAATATGGTGTGCATTGCTTGCGAAACCGTATAAAGAACGTCACAAATCAACACCCACATCAGCAGATTGGTATAACGAACACACCCAACGGGGGAAGGTGCGGCTTCCGTGGCAGCAGCAGCAGCAGCCACATAGCGGCGCCAAGGGCAGTCTGTTCCGTTCCCTACTGTGCCCCGCCTCTCTGTCACTACGCTAAGTCTGTCCGATCTCTCTGCTCTGGGCCACTGTATCTCACCTGCACCGCCGAATCTCAACAGAAACGGATCCGAACTGCCCACTTCCCCACCCACCCCACGAAAGCCCTCCACACCGAGTTCGAGTGAACGGAGGGGCATCTCTCGGGGTTTCCTTTTCTTCGACTTCGCTGCCCCCCCCCGCCCCACACCCCCACCCCCGGGTTTTTTCTATTTCTTTATTTTCTTTTGGGTGCGTCCACCAAAGAAAACGTGGCCACCCACTCGCAGAGGCTCCCGAAAGCTCCAGCATCAGCTCGAGGTTCATGGTGTAGATCGGTGTCTCCAGAAGAAGGGGATGTCCGGTCGAAGAAGACAAACGACGAAGACAACCACACAGGCCGCACAAAAAAAACCCCTACGAAAGCCCTGCGAGGCTCTGCTGCCTCACACACAACCAGGAGAGGGTGCCGTGCCCTGCGAGCGACTGGAGCCCGCTCGGTGCGACCCGCACTGTAGTAAGATCCACAGCAACAAGAGAAGAGCAGAGCAAGTGGAGGGAAGGAGGGAGAGATCGCTCGGTGTTCTGCACTGAAATGGTTTTGCGTGTGTGTTGTGGGGGGGAGGGGGGGGGGGGGCGGCGGGAGGCGAGAGGTGTGGGAGAGCGCTGGCGGTACGCAAAATGTCTTCAGCAGTTGGGAGGTTCATTTTTCAGCCCTTCTTTTTTTTTGCCGCATTTCATCGTTTCGCCGCTTGAGTTTATAATTCCTCCCACATCACCACCACCACCAACGCCACCACGCCCCTCACCCGGAAACCGAAGTGGAAACCCCCCCCCACCCCACCCCACCCCACCCTTCCCCAGGAACAGGTAACAGCTGTCAGTGTCGCTGATCACGGCATAGGCAGATAACCTCACCTCCTGCTGGGAGAGGGGGGGGGGGGAGAGGGGGAACAGGCATGTGTTTACACCTCTCCGCACGCCCCTCTTTGACACGTTCGCTCGTGACTCAGGCATGGCTCTGCCCCTCCACAAGCTTCCAACTTGTAAACAGTCCTTCTGGCAGGCCCTCCCGCCCGCAACCTCTGGTAGGCGCCCATCCCCCACCCCATCAGCTAGGAGGCAAACCGGTAGCTCGGGTCTCTGGCTCCTGATAGGATGGTCAAACCATTTTATAACGCCCCATATTGGGGTAATCATGCGTCGGCGCTTCTACACACAAAACCCTGGACTGATAATCACGCCCTGCCTGACGAAGGGTGGGGTTGGTGTATAGAGGTTTGGATGATTGCTGCTTGGTAGGTGACTTTCTGCTCACACGAGAGAGTGAAAAAAGCGCCTGAGATTATGTCCTCCTCGAATCTAGCATTTCTCGATTTTTTTCGAGCAAGGGGGTCAGCTTGCTCCCTGGCCATCCACCGCACTGGCCTCTTTGAGGATTGTTTTTTCACTTTGGGTGTGTGTGGCCTCAGTATGTCCCCCACTCAAGAAACGTTTCCGGATGAAGTTGATTATGAACTTTGAACGAGGGGCGTGTGTGTGTGCTGGCAGCGGGGGGAATGATTCGCTGTACTCAACCAGCAGCAGCAAACTTGGAAGAGGTTCGCAGCAAACCCTCTGGGGGCCTTCGCTCAGAGCTGCCGCGGCGAGAAAAGTGAGAAAACAGCGATCCGCCTCACAGCACTGGGCTGCAAAGTGGCACAGTTTGACACACAGCGACACAGAGCGACACAGAGCGAGGCCCCCCTAAAGAAAGAAGGGCACAAAGCAAAAGGGAAGAGAAGAAGGGGGAAACGGCGAGAATATGAGCTGGACGATGGGGCAAGGAGAGAGACGCAACCATACCCCACCCCCGCCCAATCCGGAGTGAATTGCCACCTGGGACCCCACTCATCTGCCAACTCTTCCCATAACACGCACGCCACCCCTCCCTGCAGGCACTCCCGAACACCCGAGCCAGACGGCCCAACCCAACCGGGGTGGGGGTGTGAAGCGAAGCCGGGGGGGCGGGGGGGGAGGGAAGGGAACACCACAGAGGGAGGGGGGGGGGGGTCCGATGTCTGACCCTGCCTCGCCCCCCGCATCCCCGCCCCCACCCCCACCTCCGGACCCCGCCGGCGGCAACAGCCCCTCCTCGGCTTCACCCTCCCCCTCCCCGCCTGCTGCCGTGCCTCCGTCCGACGCAGGGTCGCCTCCCCCACCTCCGCCACCCGGATCCCCACCGGCTGCCTCGGAGGCTCCAAGCCCGTCACCATCATCACCCCAGGCGAGCCCTCCACCGCCACCCCCGGGGTCACCGCAACCTGCTTCACCGCCTCCGCAGCCTGCGAAACCTGGGGGGTCGGGCGCTGCATCGCCTGGGCAGGGGGCTCCTCTTCCTCCTCAACCTCCACCTGGAAATGTGTCGGATTCAGGGGGTCAGCGGAGGCCGAATGTTCCGGGGGCTTCCAAAGCGCTTCTTATCGGGTGCAGTTATGTTAACACGGTGGAGGAGATCCCGGAGTGCGCGGAGAGGGTGAGGTCAATGGAGAGGTGCCTCAAAGGGGCGGGATTCCACAGCGATGTGTTGGTGCTGCGGGATGATGACGAGGAGCACCCTGCGACAAGGGAGAATATATCGGCTGGGCTGTGGTGGCTCGCAACGGATATCAGGCAGGGGGACAGCGTTTTCTTCTTCTTCGCAGGGCAAGGCCTCCCCCTCCGGGAGAAGGGCAGCGGGCAGCGCCATGAATATGCCCTCTGCTGCGAAGACTACCGGACCAGCGGGCCTGTCACCTCGGATGACTTCAGAGATGCCTTCCTCCAAAGGCTCCCCCCAGACGTGTGGGTCACCGTGGTGTGCGACCTCCACCACGGTGGGAGCATCGCTCTGCTCCCCTTTTCAATGCGAACCTCTGACCCCGAGGAGAAGACCTCTCTGGTGGAAGAGGAGGACATGACTCGTGAGGGTTTTGCCGCCCTCGATGTGACAGTCGTCTGCGCCGCAGGGAGCTTCCCGAAGACCGGGGGGAGGAGCTTGACGGACAGTCTCGTTGAGGCCCTCCACGGGTCCCAGGGGTACCGCCCGACGCACCGCGCGTTGCTCGAGGGGGTGAAGCGGGGGATCAACCCGGGGCAGAACCCGGTGATTCTCAGCTCTGCGAAGAGGGGGCTCGACACAGCCTTCTCCTTAGGGGCTCCGAGCGAGATGGCATATCTCGAGAGGAGGCAACCCCGCAGTGTCAGCCTGAAGGATGTCGTCAGATCTGCATACGCTGACCCCGCCTCCGCGTCACGCCTTGTCGGGAATGTGCTGGAGGCTAACCAGCGGAGCAACCACGCGCAGATCCGTGGGGTTCTCTCTGGGGGGATGGACGCCATCAAAGCCGAGGTTGCCGAGCTCGCCCGGGTTATCGAGTCAAGGCGGGATGCGGATGCGGAGCGCGCGAAGGAGATGGATGTGAAGTGGGCCTCCGACAGGCAGGTCGAGCTCGACAGTGAGGAGAGGTGGCGGGCCATCATGAAGGCCATGGCGGAGTCGGAGGATACCGAACGGAAGGCGGAGGTGGACCGCTGGGCGCAGCGTGTGGAGGCGGCTGGGCGTGTCGCCTCCGACGAGAGGTGCGAGCTCTCCCTGGAGAAAATGCGGTTTGTCGAGCGGAGGCGTGCGGAGCGGGCCTCGATGCGCGACAGGTGGGAGCAGACTATGCGGAATCTGAAGAGGGTGCAGGAGGCCCCGATGCCCGGGGCGCGGGGGGAGCCCGTGCTGCAGGCTGTGCAGAGGAAGGAGGAGGAGGCCCGGAGGGCTGTCGAGGGGGTGCGACAGGCGAGGTCCCGGCGGGATTCCTTCGAGGAGGCGGTGCGGCGTGCGATCCCACCGCCCGCTCTGGACCCCGTGGTGGCACGTGCCGTGGTGGATGCCGGTGCGGAGGAGTACCTCTCGAATTTCACAGCAGCGGAGGTCGATGCCGTCACGTTCACCCTGCTCGACGGGAGGGACTTCAAGCGCATCGGGGTGAAGGAGGTGGGGCTCCGCATCAAGCTGCTGCATGAGGCGCAGAGGGTGCGGGGGTACGGCGCGGCGAATCCGGTGGGCGGCCCGGGGGCTGCGGTGCCGCGTGTGCCCCTGCAGGCACTTCTGTCGCAGCCGGCTTCGCTGTGGGGGGGAGGAGGAGGAGGGGTGGGCCCCGACGCGGCGGCGGGGGGGGTGCCACAGCCGCGCAGGCCTTTGAAAAGCGGCACTCCTGCTGAAGGTGGTGTCGTGTGAGTGGGGAACCATTGGAGGGGGGAAAGAGCCCCGTGACGCTGTACGGCGGAGTGGGGGGGGCGGGGGGTGCTGAAAACGCCGCGTTTTTTTTTGGCGCATAAATATTTTGTATTATTCCCGGGTATTCTTTTGTACTTTTTGACGGGATGCGGGGTGGGGTGGGGTGAAGGGGCCCAGACTGTACCCCGGCTGTCCCCCCTTCCCCCTTTACTTCTAGCCTGAGGCATGTGTGGCGGCGGATCAACCAGGCACCCGGATGCCCACTGTGCTTCCTGTGGCACATTCTTAGAATCAGCGGAGGTGATGGGGGCGCTGTAGATTGTAGGTGCAATAGAGATGCGATTGTTCGGCAGGGCAAGGCCCCTCTCTCCGCCCCTCAGCCTCCCACAAGCCCCCACTGGAGTTGAGATTGCGAGGAGCAGGAGGTGCGCAGTTCTGCGCTCATTCGTGTTGTGTGTTCCTTGCTTCCCCCCATGCACGTCGGCAGGTTCTCCACTAGGGTGGTCGCCAGGCGACATCACAGGCGTGGCGACGATGTCATGTCACTGGTGCTGGCGGCCCGTCGTCAGCTACGTCACCAAGGTGGACGACACAGAGCTGCAGTTGGGGATGAAGAAGCGCGCAGTGGTCATGGGCATTGCAGGTGTGATGATCAGCCTCATATCGCTGATCGCCATACGCTCCTCACCCATCCTGGTGAACTCTCCCCTCCGCTACGCTAATGTCGTCTTCTCGCTGGTGCCGAGTGCTGTGCTCCTGGTCTATGTGCTGTGTACAAAATCCGCACCTGCGTGTCTGTTCGAAGGTGCGACGTATGGGTGGACCACATCTGTGCTGATTGCCGCGCTGCTCGCATCGCAGAACGGGACGCCTGGGCAGTGGCACTCCATTGTGGTGTTCTTGGACATGTGTCTCGTCAACGAATTAAACCCTCGTGTGACAAACGTGACTCTTGCGATGACGTGCGTCTGTCTTGCCGCCTTCCATCTCATCGCTGCTGTCGACCCTGCGCTCAATTTGGGCGAGAGCCATGTGTGTGACTGCGACACGCCTCCGTGCCGCCTGCCGACGGATACCGGCAGTGTCGTGTTGATCATGGACATTGTGATCCTGCTGCTGGACTTCTACCTCACACGCGGGTTTGCACAGCAGGTGCTGAAGGAGAAGGCGTCGATGAGTGCTGCGATCAACACTGCGGAGAGCGTGGCGGTGTGCCTTGGCGGGTTCGACCTGGATGCAGCGGACGCTCTGCTGCAGGGCGAGTCGGCACAACTCCTGCCTGGAGGGCTGACAGATGCACTGCACCAGCTGCTGGAAAACCTGCGTGTGTACAAGCCGTACCTGCCTAAATCGTGCCTTCCTCTTGACGACGAAATCGTGCTACACCAGAGCAGTCATGATTTCAGTAACCTCTTGACTGACGCATCGCCGCAGAGACGTCCCAGTCTTGTGCGCCGCACTTCAGGTTCAGCGATACTGATTGCGAAGCGCTGCACGGTGGTTGTGACAAATATCCACAACAGCATCGCGTGTCTGGACACCGAAAACACAGACTTCCTGTTCTTCTTCTCGCGTACACTGCAGAACACACTGACACACGTCGAGCAGTGCCGCGGCATGGTAGATGTGTTCATCGGCGACAAGATCTGGTCCTCCTTCAATGCATCGCGCCACTGTGCGCAGCACGCTAACGGTGCTGTCCGTGCTGTGAAGCTGCTGACGTCGGATGAGGACAGGCTGAACAGCGGCATCGCCACGGGGCGCACACACTGCGGGGACATGGGGTGCATCGATATGCGACGCTTCAGCTTCATGGGCCGCCTGCCCCTCATCACAGCGGGTCTCGAGCGTGCTGGACGTGCCCTCGGACTTCCCATACTTTGCACTCCTGTGACGAAGTCCGACACTGAGCTTGAGCACGACTCGCGGCTCGTGCCCTGTCCTGTTGCGATCAAAAAGCCTGCGGCCTGTGACCGCAAGGAGACTGCCATCGCACCAGAGAGCGAGTATCTTCGCGTGTTCGAAGTGCTTCCCGACATCGTCAATACTGACCCTGTGGTGAAGAACGAGGAATGGATGTACCAGATGCAGTCGAATGCCGACAAATGGGACCATTATAACCGGTGTGTGCGGAAGTATCTTGACGGTGCAGACGTGCAGGAGATGCGCGATTGCCTCGCTTCCACGAGTGACGAACAGTGTCACATTTTCGGGCGAATGATTGAGAGCCTTGGGTCGCGCGACCCAATGTCGGTGCTGTTCTGATTGCCTGATGCAAGTTGCTTTCAGGAACAATCAAACACCTGCTCACCGAGGCCTTTCATGCTTCATTTTTCAAAACCCTAACTTGTCCAAGTTGTCCGCGATGAATATTAGCGAGGCCGCAAAGTATGAAGGAATTCGTACGACTGAATCTTCAGAACTAGCTTCATGCCACCTCGCAGGCCTCAACACAAGGATGACACAAGTGTGTGTTTCTCGAAATGCAGTCCAGAGCTTTACAGTTGCTGGACAGGGTCGCTCCCGCTCCCACCCCCACGCCGGGTCGTATATATTTCTTCAATTCTCTGACGATGCATCGGAGGGCACACCAGTTGTTGGAACAAGACACTGGTTGTGCCCCCTTGATGCCACTTCGCGCCGGGCACAGCTCCTCCGTCTCCGAGGTTCAATCCTGACCTCAGCCTCCTCGGGAGGGAAAAAGATAGCAGCCGCCTCCAGCCCGCCCCCACCCACCCACCCCCCACCACCCCTTCTCCAGCTCCTCCATTTCCTCACACACCACGCCGTCTCCTCGCCGTTCATCCTGTGGGTGTCTACACACACACACTTCATCCCACTCTGACCACCGTGCTGCATCCCCCCCCCCCCCCTAGGGCAGTGGTGGCTGCGTACGCGTACGCAGCGTGATTTTCAAAAAGTGCGTACGGCGTACGCGTACGCGTACGGCAGTCTATGGAGCACAGGAGACGGCCATGGCCGCACACCAAATCCGACAGTCAAACTCAGGTGTACCAGGGGCAGCCTTCGAGCCTTCCAGTCGGAAGTGGTACCTTTTGCAGCATGCTTGCGGGTGTACTTGCAGGTGTTGCGAGTTATTCGCCACGTGCGCGGCAAGGAACCATCTGTGAAAGGCAAGAGCAAAGGCCAGGGCCCAGCCACCCGCTGGGTGGCCTACTGTGTGCTGAGAGACCTGGAATACCAGCCGTACGCAAAATCTGCGTACGCGTACGCAGCGCGATTTTCAGAAAGTGCGTACGGCGTACGCGTACGCGTACCGTACGGCCGTACGCTGCCACCACTGCCCTAGGGCGGGTCGAAAGCCTGTCCCAAAATGGGGTTTTTCGACATAGCAGCCGCGGCCCTCTATTTGACCTTCTGACCCCCCAGAACCCACCATACCCCGGTTTTTGGGCCCTATGAGTCCGATTTTCGGGCTCCCGAGCCCCGGAAAGTCGATTTTTGATGATGTCAAAATTTTGTTCCCTATACTGCACCTCAGGGTCACGCACAGGTTCGCCAATCCACTATCAGCCCATGTGCAGGCCCACTTTCTCGACCTCCTCCACCCCTTCCTCCCCTGCGTCCTCAACACCCACTATAGGTGCCAATCCTGCATCTTTCGACCCTCTTCCCACTCCAGCGTCGCACCAAACTGTTGAATGCGGGCAGCCACCATCTCCTTCTCTGTATACACTGCCAGATCGTGCAAAGATGCATACTGATGCAGAGTGGGAACCGTCATCAACTTGCACAGTGTGCGGTGCTTGGCTGCAAGGGACAGGCGGCACAACTGGCCCGACTGCCCGACACTGAGATGCTGGTCTGGCCAACGAACTCTTTGTAAGTTGAAAGGTCTCCTCTGTCGGGAGGGGGGTTTGCAAACCAACCCTCACGACTTGCTCATGGCTTGCTGAGCAAGGCGTGCAATGACTTTCTGATTATTCAGGACGTGCATTCGAAGCCCGCGCACTTCTTCTGTGAAATGGTTGTTTCGAGAGTTGCACTGTGTGATTCTTCGATCCCCTTCCTCGCCTCATCGTACGGAGGACGCTTGAATGTCCCGAGCATATCCTTCGCAGCGCCTTTAGCCAGTTCTGCGCACTCGTCATTCCATAAGGCGCGTGCAGCATAAGGACACTGTTCTGAGACCAGGTCCCACAGGACCCTGGTCTTGAGCGCCCAGAAGAGAACCTTGATGATAAGCTCGGGCTCTGCGTTGCAGCTGGGTACTCGCTGCGCTCTTCACCTCCCTTGACTGTCTGCATCCACAGGAGAGATGCTTCGCAGATAACGGCAGCAGTGGCAAGTGTTTAGTCGGGACAGTTCACCTGCCTTGCATTCTAAGAGAGCATTCTTATGAGGGCATCAACACTAATGCATCACTGTCGGCTATGATGCCATCCTCCCTGTTCCTGGCAGCTCCGAGTTCAATAGCAGGCCACCCAACGACTGTGTCAGATGGCAGTATTCGATGCCATCTTCTCACTGTCCGAATCGTTGGGATACGACGTTGTTTGTGGCGCGGATGAGCTGTTGCATCAGAAAATCACAGCCGCAGGATGGTGTGCGCTCGGACGTCCCAGGATGAGAGTGTTTTACTATTTGCCCGTGGCAGGCGTCCGTGCCATGACCCGGAGGTGCAGTATAGGGAACGGAAAAATTGACACCATCAAAAATCGACTTTCCGGGGCTCGGGAGCCCGAAAATCGGACTCCTAGGGCCCAAAAACCGGGGTATGGTGGGTTCTGGGGGGTCAGAAGGTCAAATAGAGGGCCGCGGCTGCTATGTCGAAAAACCCCATTTTGGGACAAAAAAAGGGGGCTTTCGACCCCCCCTACCCCCCCCTCCGCCTGCATTGCACGCAACATCCCTTGCAAATCCCCTGCACACTTTGTAACGAAGGCGACACCACCCACCGACACATCTCCCCCTCCCACCTCATCAGGCGGGCCTTCCCCCACACCCCCTCCCCCCACACACCGCCGCTACACCACACAATACGAGACCGTGTGCCTGAGAGGGGGCTAGGCCCCCCCCCTCTCTCTCTCTCTCCTACCTCGTCACCCGCGCAACCCTCCCTGCTGCTGCTGCTGCTGCCTGCCCTATAAACGATGGGGCGGGGAATGCGCACTGCGCGCGAGCTGGCAAGGCACAGGCGGTTCCTCCCAGGGCCCAACACCCCGGTGTACGAACGGGTTGGCATCGCGCATGACCTGGTGACACCCACGCCACAGAACGCCGCCCCTCCGCCTCCGCCTCTCGGCGAGGATGCTTCGTCGATGGAAGCCACCGGGAGCGCGTTTGAGATGAGTGAGGAGATGCGAGAAGCCCTCGCAGCTGTGGAGGTGCCGGAGCCAGCCATGCAGGCTCCTGAGCGCAGCGAGGAGAAGGCGTTGGAGCGGCTCGAGATGAAGCTGCAGACACGCCGGTTTAACCACGGAGCCCCATTTGCCTTCGACTGGAGGTCGACGGCGTGGCCCGCAATTCAGATCGCCCTGGCTCGCGACCCCCCGGCGTTCCTCAACATATCGAACAGGCTCACCCACTCCGCGATGCACAGCGACGTGATGGGGTTCACCCCCTTCGAAGGCATGGTGGCGTGCCACTCCCACTACCACCCGGTTGCGATGCTTTTCCAGCTCTTCGGGCGCAACTCGCTCCCCTCTGCGGGGAGGGGCATGCCCACTTTCTCCGACTCCAAAGGGCACTCCGCCACTATAGCCCTGGCGGCAGTCCACTCCCGCATCACCACCACCACATCTCCTCAGTGCCGTATGCTGGAGCTCTCCCTCGCGAGGGCACTGTATGCCAACATGAAGAAGTACCGCCTCTACCAGCAGGCAGGAGCCTACTTCTTCACGTCAATCCTCCGCACGACATGCCAGGTCGAGGAGCTCGAAAAGCTCGCCTTTGCCGTGGAGGGGAGGGACGCACACAAGGCATCGGAGTCACACCGCGCGGCTGCCGTCGGGGCTCTGGTTCAGCTCCACGTTGAGGTGCTGCAGGACATCCCGCAGGCGGAGGCGGTGTACGCGAGGTATGCGGCAGAGGTGGAGGAGGCTCCTGCAGACCCCTCTTCGAAGCGGCACCCCGCAGACACGCTCTGCGCGGCGCGGGGGCTCATCGTGCACTACGTCACGCAGGAGGGTGACGAGGCGCTGCAGAAGCGGGGGTGGGATCTCTTGCAGAGCTGCACCGTCGCCCCGACCCGCTTCCTCGCGAGCCGGTGGGCGCTGTGGCTCTGCCTGCAGGAGATGGCGTCGCATCCCGACGTGACCTACGCCACGGCTCGGAGGATGATCCGCTGCGTCGTGCCCTATCTCGAGAAAAACCCCTCCCTGTGGAGCGAGGAGCTGCTGGAGGCGGTGATGAAGAAGACCTGCCGCGACGGCGCCTCCCCCACACCCGGCGACGTCGAGCAGGCCTACCACATGCTGAAGCAGGGCGCCAACGCGGGGTTCCCGGGGTACCACCCTCTCATCGACGTGCCGCCCCCGCGCAGGGGGATCCACGCCCTGCTCTGCGTTGCCCGCAGGGCAGGGGAGCCTGAGAGGGCCCAGCGCGTGGTTGAGTTTATGCTGCGGAATGAATGCCGCCCGGCACCCCAGGATGTGCATGAGCTGCTGGTGTGCCAGGCGGAGGCGACGCGGAGGGAGCACGCCACCCCCGCATCGCGCCGGTCCTACCGCAACCTCCTCGTTTGGCTGCAGCGCACCCACGAGGTGGTGGTGGCGGACCAGACCCTCTTCCAGAGCTTCGAGCTGTACCAGCCGGAGGGGGTCGCGGATATGGCCAGCATCGCGGCCCTCGCCCTTTCTCTTGCAGGCGGGGCACGCTACGAACTGCTGCGGAGTATTGTCGCCAAGGCGCTGTGTGCCGTGGGGAGCCCCCCACGCGCCTACATCGAGGTTGCCATCTTCTGCTCTGCAGCTCTGATCCGCAACGCCTACTCCGACCTGGAGTTTCCGGTTCGGATCGGGTGTGCCGAGATGGTGAGCGCGATAGCCGATGTGTTCGAGTCGGAGAACATCCCGCTGAACCTCTTGGAGGAGCCCCTGCGCGACACCCACTCCCACTGGTCCGGCGGGGGCTACGTCATCGCGAAAACCCGCACCGGCTCCCGCAGCGCCCCCGCGGAAAACTTCGGCTCCCGCGGCACCGACACGGGCTACACCTCCGCCTTCGACGTCACCGACGCCTTCCTCCTCTCGCCCTACGGGGCGTACGATGTGACCCCCGCCCACACCGAGATCCCCGACACCACAACACACACCAGGCTCCTCCACTGGACAGCCCTCGTGTGGGACGCATCGCTGGAGGAGGCGCTCTCCGGGGCTGGCGGCGCGGAGGGGCTGTGCACCGTGGTGCCCCTGCGGCAGCTCCACCACGCCCTGCGCGTGCTGGAGGAGGCGAAGGAGGCCCACCTCGAGGCGCTGGCGCAGGATCACGCGGTGGCGCCCGTCGCGCTCGATGCGGAGTTCGGCGCGGGGGTGAAGCAGGCTGTGAAGGACATCAGGGTCTCCCTCCGGCAGGTTCAGGCCAGGAAGGAGCTGGTCATCACCCTCGTCGAGCAGCGGCTCGCGGTGCTGGGCTATGCGGAGGAGATTGAGCTCATCGCATCGCGCGCCCCGCAGCGTATCCCGCTGCGGGTGGGAGGGGCTCCGAGCGTCGAGTCGTTTGCGGCATGCGCGGCTGCTCTCGCGGAGAGCGGGCTCGGCGTGGATTGCCTTGTGGAGAGCGATGAGGACCGGGCTGCGATACAGCACCTCACAGCACCCCACGGCGTGGATGTGTCAGGGGCAAGCCCTTACGACGGCCCCGACAGCGCCTCCCCCTCCGATGCCCTGCGTGAGGAGGCAGCCCGGGTGCGGCGCGCGTCGCGCCTCTGGGAGTTCTTCCCGCAGCTGTCCCGGAGGGAGCCGGGGTATGACGTCCCGTTTCTGATGAGCAGGAAGAAGGCGCCGGCGTCGGTTCCGAAGCATTCCTCGAGAATTGCGGGTGCGATGATTCGGGAGACGCTCCCGAGTGATTTGATCAAGTCGCTCCCGTGGAAGCAGGCCTGAGAGAGAGAGACCGAGGAATGGGCGAGGAGGGGGATGAATAGAATAAGAGGTGGGGATGAACGATGGAGAGTGGCGACGTTGATTCTTATTCTAGAAAAATGTCGGGGGAGGGTGGTGGTGGTGGTGGTGGCGGTGCCATCGTGTTAACCGCTCAGCGCGTCTTGGGTGTGGAGTGGAGTGGAGTGGGGTGGAGGGGTGGGGCAAAACATTTTTAAATTCTTACTAGTTACGAGCGACGAAGCGTAGCGAAGTCGCGAAGTAACGAAGGAAATCGTACGACTGAAGCTTTATAAGGATCACCTTCATGCCACTTCACAGGGGCTTACACAGCCTTTGACACAGGAGTGCGCTCAACAAAAAGTAGCTCGCTTTCTGCCTTTTTGCATCTGCCTTTTTGCAGTTGCTGGGCAGGGTGTTTCTCTTATTATAGCGAAAGGAGTACGATTTTGAACTGTTGCGCGCTTCCAGGGGCGAAGGGGGTGGTGTTGGAGGGGCCCAGCCTGAGGGCGGCACCCCCCAACAGTCCCCAACCCCCCCTCCCCCCCCCCCACCCCCCCCCCCAACCTATCCCGCCTATCGCGCCCCCCCCCCTCCGCCTTCAGGGCACCACGGCAGTCTGGACGCATGTTGTGTGCACCCATCCAATCAGTCAACTCAAGGGCAAGCCTCCTCCCCCCCCCCCAACCTATCCCCGCCTCCCCCAAATTTGCATATTTTTTTTTGCGTTTTTTGCGGGACCGCCGCGGGATATGCGATGAGATGATCACACACAACACCCACAACAGGCGTGAGATCTTCAGAGTGGAAAAAGGGGTCTCCGTCACACACACACACACACACACACACACCTCCTCTCCCTTTTGCACTGCGCACGCCCCTCCTCCCAACGCGCCTCCCGACACCCCGGCATAGCCACGTTTTGCAGTGTGGGTCCTCAGGCGGGGCGGGGTGGGGTGGAACGGGGTGCTGGTTGTGGGGGCAGGGGTGGGGGACGGGGTGTGCCCCCCCCCACCCCCCGCCCCTCGGCCCTCTGAGCTCCTCTCTGTCCGCCCCTGCTGCTGCTGCCTTGGGGTGGGCAGCGTAGAGGGGTGCTTAGATGCCAGCGTCTGAAGACAGCCGCCCGCCTACAGAGCCCGATGAATCACCCTCTCACGATGTTGAGCTCGAGAACCGAGCCCCAGGCTACCAGTCAGGATACCGGGTATGTTGGTGTTGGTGAACATGCTGCAGCCCCGTTGCATTATTGTTTCTTTGTGAGCAGCAGGGCCTGTGTGATCTCCCAGCACACCAACCCCGCCCCGCCCTGCAGGATATGGACGACGATGCCCCACGGGTCATCGGCGCCGGGCTGATGGAGGGGTTTCACGTGGACCCCTGGTCCATGCGGCTGCACATGACAATAGTCGCCTCTCTCTGCTTCTCTATCATTCTCCTTCTCATGATCATCTGCTCCCGCAGCTGGGGGGTCGGCCACGGAGAATTTCCTATCAGCGCCGGCCTGTTCAAGGTGTGCCTTGTGCCTTTGTGTGCACCCTCTCCCCCCCTTGCCAACCACCAAGCCACTGACAGACAACTGCTACACACCCTCCCATTGTGCATTGATCTGCCTTGTACAACATATCTGGTGTGGTGACTACAAAAAGGACTAACATTGCAAGAAGGTGCTGGGAGATTTACTTTTCCATTCACTCTCGACGATCAAAACCCCCCCCCCCCCCACTTGCCTCGACGAAGGCCGCACCCCCCCCCTTCTCAGGTGTGCGGGGTGTCGGCCAACCACTCCTCGCACTGCCCCTCCTGGGGGGAGTACTGCCCGCCTGCTGCCCCGTTCGTCCGCGCCTCGACTGCATTTGCCATCATCGCCCTGCTGCTGTGTGTGGTTATGGTGGGCCTCGACTATTTCGAGATGACCAGGCCGGGCATGTTCCGCCTGCACCACCCTTGCATGACAGTGGGGCACCACCTGCTGTGGCTGTGCATGGGCCTCGCGTGGATGACCTTCACAGGGGGGTGGGAACAGCGCTGTGGGGACACCCCGTTCGTTAAAGAGGGAATCCGTCAGTACCACAGCAGCTGGAATATGTCGTATGTCCTGTGGGATGGGCTACATTTTTACGCACACGACCTTCGCGGGAAGTGTCATTCAGCTCTGCCAAACGTGCTCTACACACCACCCCCTTCATCAGGCAAGTGGGTTTGTAAGTGTGTGTGGAAGCGTCAACACATCAAACGAAGTATCAAACGTAGAGAGCGGCAGAGTTGAAGTAACACTTTGCCGTCGACCGCACACTGAAGCTCCTCGCATGCACCTCACTGACCACTGCACCACCACCCCCCTCTCGCAGGTACGCATGGGGGTGGATGTTCATGATCTGGCTCTGGGTGGTGCACGCCTGCATTGCCGTCGCCCTCACACTGAAGCTCCTCGGGAGCCCGCTCCCCTGTGGACTATAGACCCCAGGTACGGAAGAAATACGGCCAGCATGGCGCGCGCCACAGCCAGGTCGTCTCAATACACCAGGCTGGACGGCCGTCGATCCAAGAAAATGGGCAGGGGGGGGGGACTTCCAGTGATGTGAAACCCTTGATTTGTAGCATCGTGTCGTTCTCTCTCTCTCTCTCTCACCTGCGCCTGCTTCCCTCCCTCACCCCACCCCCTTCCCCCCCCCCCTCCCCTAGGAGAAAGAAGCGAACACTATATACCCCTACATGTTGTGTATTCTCAGAGACTATTTCAGGGAGGAGGGAGGCCGAGGCAGTCGCGTCATGCCGAGGTCAGGTGCAGTTGGCGTACGGCTGTTGCCACAGTTGTCTTTGTTGTGTTTAAACAGTTGTGAGGCGGGGGTCGGTGGCACCACACCAGTGGTCCCTCCCTCCTGGCGGTCCACCGACAGTGCGGCGCGTTTCGGAAAAAAGGGGGTGTGGGTGTGGGTGCGGTTGTTCCGAGCCTTATTCGGAGCCTGTTCCCCCCCACCCCTGTGTGTTGTTTGTGTAAGGCTACAGAGGTTCGTTTCCACCCTAACCTTGCCCCCACCCCCACCCCCCTTTTCCCGTCTTACTCCGCCCATGACAGACAACAGCTTCAAACAAATATCAATCGTTCGGTTGGGGGTGGGGTGGGAGGGGGGAGGCGGAAAGGAGTTCTTATGGTTCCCCCCAAACAAGACTGCTTGTCACGGCGAAGGAGTCAGTGGGGGCGTGCCGGCGCGCAGTGTGTTTTGAGAGAGCAACACAAAAACCACTTTTTCACAGCAACGCCCTTCACAGGGGCCACACCACACTGCCGCTCGTGCGCACAAACTAAACCCAGACTCTTTGCCGGTTGCACAAACAAAACATTACGTACGCCGGGTGGTGTACCTGAAATCCCGTGTAAACCGTACGAAAGAACTACGAAATACGGGGTAGGGAGTCGTTTTTATTTTGGGTGGCACTTTTTTTTGGGGGGGTATTATTGGGGGGGTTCCTTCAAGGTTTGAGGTGACCCAACCCCGCCCAGGGTGCGATGCAGCAAAGAGACGAGTCATGTCCCGTTGATATCACCTCACAAAATCGCCTTGCTACGACTTCAGCATCCACACATACGACACATGACACACCCAGCAGATCAGTTCTAACAGCATTCCTAAGTATGGAAGCAACCAAAACTGATGAAGAAAATGCCCGGGCTCACATTTCAGGTTTCAACGGCAAGTGGCTGCACAGACCGGCGTGTTTCAAATGAGCCCTTACCACAGGAGCTCACGATGGCGGGGGTGGAGGCAGCTGTGAGGGAGGCCGGCTACAAGATGAAGCGCCCTCTGCTCCGTGTTCTGTGGGGCAACTTACTGGAGGCAACGGAGACACTGCCTCTGGGCGAAGCCATAGGGCAGTGTTTTTGTGTCAGCACCTTCGCACTTTATTTTGAAAACAAGGCAGCTGCCTTGTTTTCAAAATAAGGTGCGAAGGTGCTGAAGCCGCTCTTAAGCATGGCACCGACAAGGTGAAGACCCTCCTTAAGTCAGCAAGGCCTTCCAACCTGTGGAGGCCCAAGCCTGCAGCAAAGAAGGCTGCCAAGAAGCCGGCTGCTAAGGCAACCAGCTCAACCCCCCTCGCAAAGAGGCGCCCAAAGAGGGCCGAGCACCACGGACAGTGCGGTGGCAACCCTCCTCGACTTCCTGATGCCACAGGCCTAGAAGTCACGTACAGTCCATTCCGCCAGCACAGCAACCAGCCTGGTGCCCAGTGCGTGGTTTGTTGACCAGAATTGTTGTTCATGTTCTTTGTTCTCAGAGCCCGTAGAAGGAAATGAGCAGAACCGCTGATCTTGCCCCAAGCAGCCTTGGAACAGATATCAGGTTAGCGAGCAGCCAGAGTTGGCCTCAGACGGTCACTACTAAACACGCCAGGTTCGTGATACCCTTGCAACACCATCTTTATTCCACACGCCAACATGATCCACGTGATCAGCCGAGGCGAATGGTGACTTTGTTGCTCACCTGTGGCGGTCTTGTTGATTGGTGTGCTGCAGTACGCGGGTCGGCGGGCCGTGGCTTGGCGGTGGCGGTCGTCCCGCTCCGCGTCGGGGGCGAGCCCAGGCCCCCTTCCCCAACATGCTGCTGCTTTTGATGATTTACGTGGTATTGTGTGAGCAAGGTGGGTTCTGTCAGGACGGTGTATGTTGCCGGGGGGGGCGCGTGGGCTGCCATTGAGTTGCACGGAGTGTGTCAGTGCGTGCATTCTTCCCGGCGCGCGAAGCGCGCCGGGAAAAAATACGCCACTCCAGCCGCCAAAAAAGCAGGGGAAAAAACGACACCCCTACCACTAAAATCCTTACGAAAGAAGTACGAAATACGGGATGTCAATTACACCAGTCAGTGACGCCGGCTCCTTTTTTTATGCACGGGGGAAGCACGCCCTAAACACCTCCCCATGATGTTTCCTGTTGAGGAGATAAGTCGTTTTGGTGCGATGTTTTTTGTGGGGGGGGGGGGGTATCGTGAAGAGTCCCCCGGGGCTTGCCCCAACCCCCGCCCTCATCCCGACAGGGGGGCTGGGGGAGGGCTCTCTGTGGCATGGTGGAACAGAACTGCTTTCGAGAGCAGAGACGCAGAATCGCGGCGGAAAAAACACATTGAAATCGGGGAAAGAAAATGAAGAAAAATCTGGAAGAAAAAAATATCCCACACCCCTGCGGATTAGGGGGATGTGTGTGGCTGGCGAGTCAGCCAAGATCTTGGAACCCACGCAGGAGGAATATACGGTGCCGGCCACGCCAGGATTCATACCCGGGCCGGCGCTGCGGCGATGTATTGGAATGCTGAAACCACAACGAGAAGGCAATCCCTCTCGCGTGACGCTTCTTGTGTTCAGGGGAGGGCAGCACGCCAGCGGCACGTTGTCAAGCTTGAGAGGGATTGAGTGGCCTTGAGAGACCGATCTGCCACCGCCTCCCCCCCCCCCCCCCCCCGAATGCGATGGGGGGGTGAGAGAACAGAGATGAGTGCTTATATCCACAGTGGTGAAATAGCGGTGTGGGTTGCCCCCCCCCCCCTCTCCCCACCCCTCCTTCACGGCGGTGTGTTGTGAGGTTTTGGAACGCAAGGAATGAAACAAATACGGCATTGCTTTCTCTCGGGGGTGCATGTGGAATGAAGAGGGGTGTGTGTGTGTGCGAGGGGGGTGCGTGGGTATGTGCACACTTTGAGCAAACCCCAGGTGGCCTGGTCTCGCATAAGCTCTTTGATTAGTCATCCCCCCCCCCCTCCCCCGCGCCCTCTCATGAAAACTTTCCCGTGTGGTTCCCGTCTGCTGGGTGCATCATCTGTTCTTTCCAACTGCAATTGCTTGAAAGGGGGGGGGGGTGTGAAAGGGTGCGTGGTGAAGTCGCGCCAGAGCTCACTTAATGCCATGCAGCGAGCCAGAATAGCACATCGATAGCGCCCGTCAGAAGCGTGGGGCGACGCTGCGGGATGACTTAAATTGTGTGGTGTGTGTGTGGCGGTCATAGCGTATCAGTTTCTCGTGCGGCGGGTCTTTCGTAGACTTCTGTACGGTGCGGACCCGCTAATCATATCAACATTGCCAACGTCTGGCGGTGTGTGTTGTGACTCACTCCGAGGGTTCTCCGATCCAAGCGACTGAGAGTTCATGCCTTCTCTTGAAGTTGACTGTGAAGGCGAGTCTGGGGTGTTTCGTGAATCGTGTCGATCGTACCAAGGGTTGGGTTACCTAGTGGCTTGGCGTTCTCCTCCAAAAAGGTCTAGTGTGTGTGTGTGAGTGAGAGGGTATTAATTCTTCATGGAGGATATCCCGCTTGTGATGATGGTGCCGATTTTTTTGAAGGTGGGTTGTGTACATCACCTCTTTGTCTGTCCCCACCCACCCCTCCAATCCCGCCGTGTGACAACAACGAAATAGAAGATCGTGCGCAAGTTGTCCGGATTCCGACCCGAGCCGTGCTACCCACCACCCCCCGTATTTTTCTTCTGTATTCATTCCAAATATTTCTGTCACACAGTTGCGTTTCTTGCGTTCGGTGTCCGTCTTTTCAACAGAAGGAGAAACTAAGTACCTTCCTTTTGGTTTGCCCCCAAACCACAACTATCGACTCACCCTGTGTTGCGGCCATCGTAGCAAAAATCCAAGCCCGGAGACCTGCTACATCTGGTGTGGTGCGGCAACCCCAAAGGTTGCAGAGAGAAGTTCGCGGTGTGGAAGCGTGATCCGCAAAAAAAAAATGTTTGTACAGGCAGGCTGATCCCCGAGACAAGTTCAACCCAGAAGCTTCCCGAAGTTCTTTTCGGACATTCCCCCCAAAGGAAAAAAAGTCGCCGAAAACAAAAGAGGTGGGGGGGGAACATGCGGCGTGTGTGTGCGCGCCCTGCACGGAACATATCTGAAATCAAAGCCACCCTCCCCCCCTCTCACAAAGGGGAGGTGCACCGAGTACGAACAAAATACTGTTTCTAGATTTTTTATTGGCAAACCACGTTTGTGCCCGTCAATTATCTCAGGGGGCCAGTACAGGCCCCTTGTTTCACGCATAGGTTCCCTTTGGTGGGCGAAAGTGCACTGTATTTTTTTTCGCCTCTCGCGGGTGGGGGGTAGGGTGGTGTGGGGTTCAACAATTACGGGGGCCGTTTGAGACACGGTCAGAAAATTCGTCAAAATTGTGTTGTTAGTCCGGCGTAGCCAACTGGGGAAACTTTCTGTGCATTTAACTGGATCGTGCGACCCCACTCACACCACTTCATCAGACCGAGAAGTGGTGTACACAAGTGGGTCTGCGGTCCGGCAAGCTGCATACAAAAATCTGCTGCCTTCATTGCATGAGCTGTGCTATAGGTGCAATGCAGAGGGGAGCGAACAGCCCTTTCTGATGGGGGCAGTGTGTGTCCACCATATCTGGTCCATTGGCACGCATGTCAGATATTCTATGTTTTTTTCACGGTTTGCCCCCCGGGCGGGATCCCGGGCGGGCCCGGCCGGGTTCCGGGAAATTCCGGGATTCCCGGGATTTCCCGGCCGGGAATCCCGGGATTTCCCGGCCGGGATCCCGGGATGACCCCGGGATATCCCGGGGTCATCCCGGGACCCCCCCGGGGTCAGGTGTAGGTGGGTGGTAAGATGACTTGAGAGTTTTGCACATTGCATATTGCACGCTGCCGTTGCCCCCTTCCCCTTTGCGATCCACCCGATGTCATTAGTTTTTCACGGTTTGCCCCCGGGCGGGATCTCGGGCGGGCCCGGCCGGGAAATCCCGGGATGGCCCCGGGATATCCCGGGGTCATCCCGGGACCCAGTCGTGCCCTTGTGCTCCTCACTCACGACACCATCATCAGCAGGAGTGTGAGTGTGGAAGCGTCAACGCAAAAAGAAACCAAAGCAAGTGCCGAACAAAGCGCAGTGACACTTTTCGCTCAGTAATGCTGAAAAATGAGCCGCCTCACAATGTTGGTGACCCCTCCACCTCTTCCCAGCACAACTGGAGGGCCACCCACTCTGCGCAGTTTGCCGAAGCTAGTACCTGGCAATACCCCAGCGCGTTCACTCCATCGATCTGTACAAGAGGCAGCCCAGCCAGTGTCACAAGCCCAGGCCGAGGGGGGGTGACATTCTCTCGGAGTACCCGAGGGAACAGAGAGGTAACAGAGCGGGATATCCGTGGGATATCCCTCTCTGTTTCTCGCGTGTCTTCTGCAGGGTTCCACATTGGTGCAGGACATCCAACGGGAGAAGTAACATTCCGTGGAGGTTATCCCATAGGATATCCTCCCCAGGTTCTGGGAATCGAACCACCACCTATGTTGTCACGCAGGCTCCATGCGACAGTACCTCGCGGACAACCCAGAATCGGGCGCGGAGCACATCTCCCGACGGTGTTCCCCCGAGGGGAGCCTCGCCCGGGTGTACTTTGCACAGAGTATGGGCGCCCTGTTTGGGATGTTGACTGCCGCAACCAGATCCCAGGCACTGTGTCGACGACGCAGCACCTGAGCGGGTTTTGAACCCGAGACCGTCAATTCTCAGCAGGACCTCAGGGAGGGCGCCGACCCGGGCTTCCCCTCCCGGTGTCCTCGCCTCGAAGGGAGGGCGTTTGGTGTGTCGGCATGAGGTGGTGCAGAGGGCAACCCTCTGGAGTGCACTACACAGCGACGTGGTTCCTGATGGACACCGTGGTTGAGCAGCAATCTTGTTTCCTGCCACTTGTAATCCTGCCACTTGTCACTTGTGTGCTGCCTTCGTGTGTGCGCCTGTGCCTCCCTGTTCTGCATTTGGTTACCCTCACGGGTATCACGATCACCACGGACTAGTCGCCCGGACGACTAGTCGGGACGACGGGTGAAATGACGACGGGTGAAACGACGGGTGGCACCCGTCGACTCGACGGGTCCACCCGTCGAGTCGACGGGTGCCGCCTGTCGAGTTTTCACCCGTCGTCCCGACTAGTCGACCCCACCCGTCACTGCCCGACTAGTCCGTGGTGATACAGAGCAGTCCCCCCCCTCCTCCCCCCAAAAATCGTTCGCATCATCTTGGCGCCCATTCCTTCCACTTTCTGTGGATGTGTTTGGTATTTCCGAACGGAATTTTCCAGCGTCAAGACTGATACCTCGCCGTTTTCGAGTCAGTCACTTCCACCGCCGCTGCGATTTGCGTACCGGTAGTTGTGCAGAAATGCTAACATTTAATTTGCTCTGTGGAACCTGGACTGCACCTTCTGGGATGTGAGTCTGTAGATAGTTGGACAGTTGCGGTACCCATCTGTTAGAAAGCTGAAAGGAACCTTGTCGGGCGATCAAGGACGACTGAGGGTTCAGTTTGAGTTTAATGTGGTCCAAGGGTACAACAGACATCACTGCTTTGCAGATCCCTCTTGCTTGTCCCTCTGGTAACTTCCAACGGCTCAAACTCCTCGACTTCCTTGGGTGGGCATTTGCCATACCTGACGTAAAACAGTGATGCTTCGTGCTAGTGGTGAACCTGACGTTAGTAAAGGAAGGGTGCTGCGGCTGTCCACGAGGGGCTCTGATGCCTCCTCACGGTGCCTGGTTGGTCGGTTCAGGTGAAACAGAGCAAATTTAGTGTTAGGGGGATGCCTCTGGTCAAGGCCTTTTCACAAAAATTGACCCACGGCGCCGAGTTGGGCCGTTGGTTCCTGGTTGTAGCTCGGTCTACGCCAGGTTCCACACCCCGTCATCGCAAAACGTACGCATACACAGAGGCAAAACACAACAGCCTCTGTGGTACGGGAGCATGGCGGGAGGAAATTTTGCCTTTTGGTCAAATAGGCACCCTTTTGTAATCACTTGACCCGCAGGGTGGCTGAGTCTTATCAGACAGGCCGACCTACATGTTGATCAGTGGAACCACACAACCTGTTCAACCTGCCCCCGGGGTGGCTGAGTCCACCCCTGCCGTAGCGTAAGATAAGCCTACGTCGACCCTCGTCGTCCTCTTCGTCGTCCTAGGACTGTGGAGTTCAGCAACCAGGAGGAGGATGCGGAACTGCTGTGAGCTGCACACTCTCTTGACACACCTGCACGTATCTGCGTTACACTCGTGGTAACCCCGAACCCTGTATTTATACAGGAGACTTCCATCTGGGACAGTTTCTGTTCCAGATGAGCTTTGACAGTGGTAGCCATCTTTGCTATGGAGCCATCGTCATTGCTATCGTCGTCACTCGGACCCATGAGCAGTGGATACAATTGGTGGAAGGAGAGGGTGCGGTTCTGGATCAGCAGGTCTGAATCTGAAACTGGGACTGAAAGCCATAGGTCTGAGATGACCTCGGTCCAAGCGACCTGAGACTGAGAACCCCCGGGATTTCCCCGGGATCCCGGCCGGGATTTCAAAATCCCGGTCCCGGGCCCGGAATTTCCGGGCCCGGCCGGGGTTTCCCGGGATCCTGCCGGGGGGCAAACCGTGGTAATTTTTAGCCAACTCAGAAGCAATTTGGGATGGACCACACACGCCACCCATCGATTCTTTTCAGAACACCTTCGTGTTCAGAAGCATGTTGTATGTGAAACCTCGTGCACACGCTGTAGTGCTGCACACGCTATACAGGGGGGGTCTGGGGGGCGGAGCCCCCGAAACCCGCCGGAGGCCACGGTAGTGAGTATCTGTTCCTTGCGCCGTAGTAGGAGCGCGTGGGAGTTGCGGGCGTACAGATTCTGTGTGAGTTGGATGCGTCCTCCTGAGGCTACTGAGAGTGGTCTGGGTCCCATTCGCTGATGTGAACCCAAAGGACTTGGCTACAAGACAGGCACACGCTGCAGCCTAGTGGTACAGGGGGGTCTGGGATATGGTGACTCGCCATACAGGGGGGTCTGGGGGGCGGAGCCCCCCAGCCGCCGGAGGCCACGGTAGTGAACATCTGTTCCGAGCTGAATTCGGTGTGGATCACTCCGACATCAGGTCGGAGCCCAGTGCTGCGCGGGAAGCAGTCGGTGCTGAGAGTTTCATGCAAAGCGATGCTTGTGGAAGTTTGGGGAACGGCGAACCTCAGGGCGTGAAGAGCAGCAGCCGTCAAGGCCACCCACCCACCCACCCCCGCCCCGCGGGGCCCATTTTTTTCTCTCCCCGTCTCTGCCTTCTTTTGAATATTTGAGATCCGTGCGAAACGCCATGGGGTCACTTTCATTTTTTTGGTGCAAATTTTTCATACTGAATTGGGGTACCAAAACTTTTCGAGTTGTGGACAAATCCCTGTTTGCAAATAAAAAACGTACCTGGGACCAGGGCTGTTCCTAACTGGGGGGCTTGTTCCCCACTTTCAGGATTCTGAACTTTTTTTCTAAGAATTTTTGTAAGGGGAAAAAAAGTTTTTTTCTAAGAATTTTGTTAGGGGAATTTTTTTCTAAGGTTGTTTCGCAGAGGAAATTTTTTTTTCTAAGTTTTCCCCAGTCGACAGGGCGCGGACAAGGATGGAAGGGAAGTCTGTCCCCCGTACAGTTCGCCTTGCTGGCCAACTGGAGAGCCAGACGTTCACTACCGTGGCCTCCGGCGGCTGGGGGGCTCCGATTTTTTTTCGAGGCATGGATGGGCCCGGAGTCTCTGCCAAACGGAATTCTTGCGGCATGCCATATAGCAATTTATGACTTCAGCACGCCGCCCAAATGAACACAGGAAGCAAGAGGTGCGAAAGATGAGATGTGGTTTCTGGCATGTCTTCCCTTTGTGCCGGGTTGATCGTACAACCCGAGGCCTGTGCCCGGAAGGTTATGAAAACGGGTTTGCGAGATGTCGGACGTATAGACCACGGACCAGTGGGGTCGTGATGATGCGGGGAGGTTAGGTTATGTCCGTTGGAAGCAGCAGCGTCTTCGTGACTGTGTGCACATCGAACACCCCCCCCCTCCCCTCCTTTTGGCAATTGAGAGTTTGCCTGCAACCCCTCTGTCTGCAAAGGGTATTCCACAGCGCTGCTCTGCAGTGCCATCGTATCAAGGGTCGCTTGATGATCAATATTCGCCATGGTCATTACCGACCCCAGCCCGCCCTCCGAAGCCAAACAACCCCCACAGGAACATACGAAGATTAGAAATGACGAGTAGACGTTACACACGAGAGCAATTGATGGAGATCAGCTCTCTGCCACAGAGCCAAGCGGTCCC